>JAANYP010004110.1:79813-169237 GCA_020465985.1 Centrapalus pauciflorus
CTCCAAACCCTGCTCAGTCTAAGGGGGAGGAAGTCATTCCTGAGGACAGGCCTAGCAGTAAGAGGAGACACTTAATTCTATCTGAAGAAGAAGAAGAGGAAATTCCTGAGGCTGCTGTCACTACAGCAGCAGCTAAAGGAAAAGAAAAGGTAGCTGATGATCCCATACAGCAGAAACAGGCAGAAATTCAATTTCACAAGGCCAGAGCTAAAGAGATGGGTCTTCTTATGCACAAGTACTTTGAGTTTAGAGAAGAACAGCTTCAAGCTCTAGAGGAATTGAGAAAAGAAGAAGAATCTGCTAAAGCTGCTAAATCCTTTGCACTCCAAGAAGCAAAGAAATTTAAAATGTCTACCTTAGAGGTGCAAAAGAAAATAATGGAAGCTGCCAGACAATCAGCAGGGGAGAAAGAGAAGGAAGTAGAGAAAGGTACTCAGGTCTCTGTGACCAAATCAACAGTACCCTATGCAAGAGCTCAATACCACTTTGAGAACTTGGCTAAGAAAAAGTTTCATGATGTTGCTGAAAGAAGGCTAGCCAAGGAAGCAATTGTCAAAGCTGTCCCTGTATCAAGGAAAGGCAGTCAGTGGAAGCTTAAAATAACAAGGATGGGTGCAACAGTCCCAGAATTGGAAATTTATGACCACACTGATGTAGCTCAGATGGGATACAGGGAGTGGATTGAGCTGGCAGTTGCCCTGAGTGAATCAAAGTCTGAAACTGCTAAACAGATCAGGGCATATGTCAAGAAGTTGATGGAAAGAGTAAAGGATCTTGGCCTGATATCTAAGGAAGTTAGTGAAGGTGTCTTTGTGACACATCCAAAAATAAAGGCCAGGAGAACAAGGAAGGACACAGAGATGAAGCTACTCCTTACACTGATCGAACAGGGCGACTATGCCATTGAAATGAAAGGAGTTGATCATAGCCTGCCAAGTGGAATAGAGTTTGAGGATGGCAAAATTATTGAAGAACCTGAGCTGGGGGCATTTTTTGTAGATCCCCTAACTCAGAAGAAGTGCTTCTAAAGAGCCTCAGAGCTGTACAAAGTTGATCTGAGACAACTTGCCGCCTTCAGACCTGCAGTTTCATTTAGGCAGTATAGCAAATGGAGAGCAGCCATCTGGGATCAGCTCAGAGGCTTCTATGAAAGAGGAGAGCTCAATGATCCCAAGTTCATGATCATCAGAAGTGAAGTTGAGGAACTTGAGGATACAAGGGAAGAACTGGAAAAGATGGTTCAGGATCCTTCTCCATTGTAATGAAGTCCATCTACCATCTGGGTAGGTGAAGAATAGAAGCTGTCCATCAGTTGGACAGGCTTACCGTTTTCTGCTCCCAACAAAAACAGTCCAATGTACATTAGTTGTACTCTATGTTACATATGTTGTAATTCTATTTTACATTAGTTGTAAAATACATTAGTACATTAGTTGTACTCTTGTAAAAACATGCGTTGTTGTATGAAATCAAGAATCAGTGTATATATAAACTGATCTTTTACTTTACTGTAATGTTGTAATTTTATTTCAGCAAATGTACTGTAACAATATATAGTGATTTTTGATAAGACCAGCTTAGACTGGTTATTGCAAATAGGGGGAGATTGTTAGGCACAAAAAGGCCTCAGTCAAACCTGTTCTACATCTGAGGGGGAGATTTATAATCAAACCTGTTGATGCATTTGAAGGTTGAATTTAAGGCCTGTTATATGCCTTATTGAAACCTGAAAATGATTTGCAATTTCAGTCTAAAGCTGTTCTATATGTTGCATGTGTTGCAACTAAGACAGTTTGTCCAAGCTGCTCTGTCTGCTGAACAGGCTGGACATAAACTGTCTACGCTGCTCTACACTGTTGAGCAGCTTGGGCAATTTAAAGTGTTCTGTTCTTTGTGAACAGAACCTGTTCTTTGTGAACAGGCTAAACACTTTATGAATATGTTTCCAAGTCATCATGTATTGTTTTGGCTACAAGATCAGTTTACAAAGTCGAAGACAAAGTGGAAAACAGAACTGCTCAGCCTGCCCACGCTGTTCTGTTAACATGAAGACAAAAGGTTATTTGAAAAAGGGTGGACAGACCTTTTTCTTATATCAAAATAGCCTTTACAAGGAAGAAAGACGCAAAGTTGACATTCCTTAATTAGTTAAAGGCAATGCAACAGTAGACAAAGTGAAAAGACAAAAGTTCTGCACATGTGAAGTCAAGTCTGCTTTTCAGAAAAGTGCAGAAAAGGTTATGTTGGTATTTCAACAAGACTTCTCCTTTTTCATTTCGTCCAATGAAGATGTTTCTCTTAGATCCTCTGAGTGGGTATAAAAGGAAGCTTCTAAGGACAGAAAGAAGGGTGAAGAAAGCTAAGTGCTGAAACCAAGAGTGAACGTGCAAGTGTGATTTTCATGCATGCAAGCCTTCTGTGTAAATCAGTATCTGTGTGTCTAAGCTGTTTTACATAAGCTGTTCCCTTAAGTCTTGTAAACACAGTGAGTGCTTCTTAGTGAGTGTATTCATTGTATACTAGTTTGAGTTTGTCTTAGACTAGTGAACATACTGTTGTATCTGTCATCTCAGCTTGAACTATTCCGCATTCAAGCTTGTTTGTAATTAACAAATTGTTGATAATACATACAAACATTGAGAAAATAGTGTGTAGTTTTTTAAATAGTTGTATTCACCCCCCCTCTACAGCTTAAAGCTATATACTTTGGGAACCTCTCGGGACCTACACTTACAGATATTGTCACTAAACCTTTTGATGAAAATAGGTTTAATACCATTGTGTGCAAGCTCGGATTGTTAAATAAAAGTGACTAAGTGTCATTAATGTTCAAAGGTTACTTAAGCAAGATTTACTAAAATCTCAAACAACAGCTTTGGGAGAACATGTATTACGAAATCTGTACTTAGCCAGTTATTGAGATTTTGAATAGGTTTGACAGACTAAAATTTTCAAAATCAAGTAGTTCTCACTAAACCTGTTTAGTTGTTTAAACCTAAAACCTGCTCAGTCTGTATTCTGTCATACGACAACGCAAGCCTTTTAATCTCTCCATTTATATAGGTCTCATCTTGAAACCTATTCATGTATAACTTCACATGTTTCATTAGCAGGTTACAAACTGATCAGGCTTGATGAAACTCTTTTGTGACCCTATACATCCATTCTCTCTTAACATCCCTACCTACTATCAAAATACTTTGTGTATGTGTTTCTTGCATCTTCATCACCAACCTCTATAATGACCTTTCACACTCCCCTTGTCCCTGTACTCTTGGGTTATAATGTTGTCAAGTACCCCTCCGTCATCAACAATCTCACCATCAAACCAACCTACTACGTAGACAATACGATAATACCCAAAAACTATGTTGGTAAAGGTTATGAATCAATGGTGGAATTCATTAAGGAACACCCACTCCATTATGCGATGACAGCCACTCTAGGTGTTATGTATCAGGAGATGGTGTATGAATTCTAGTACACCTGTTCCTATGATTCTGCCACTCAAGTTATTCGAGGAACCATTCTCAACAACACTATGGTATCATTGACCCCTCTAAGCTGTGTCACTTGTCCTTTGCACAGGCACTGGAACTTCTTTCCAATGTGCCCCTACCATCACTAAGTGAACCTACTTCACCTCCATCTTTACCCTCATCTCCATCTACTCAATCAAAACAATCCACTCATAGCCCTCCATCTTCGAAAGATCTATCGTTAAAAGAACAACTTCATGTGTTGTCCAACAAGGTTGGTACTTTGGATAAATCCATGACTACCCTGCCATATACTATCGCAGACTCAGTATCCGCACAGCTTGTAGGGTTTCTTGATTCGTTCAACTCATCCTTTCAATAACCCCCTTCATTACTTGACTACTCCTCTCAGCTGCTAGCACTCATTGCACAGCTTCAACAACTCTCCATTTCTCTCTTATCACCTCTTTCCTATTAGCATGACTCTGTGTCCAGCTTGACAGCTGTTTCTCAACAACTGACACATATTGCTGAAAATTCAGTTTCTCTGCCTGCCATTTTAGTCTCTTTGAATACCTTGATGGCAACCCTATCAAACATAGTGGGAGCAGGTTTTGAAGATGTGCAAGAGTCCATCAATATTACTTTGCACAACTTAAAAGCCTTATGTTTAGTGATGTTGACAAGGCTGCAATTTCCATCCTATCAGCCACCTCTAAATCTCAATCATCCTATCTTGATAGATGTCTTACCCAGTTAGCAGAGGTGAAGAACAGCTTGGCTTTCTTAGTGCATAGCCTGGTTGGTCCTAAACCTGTTACGAACTGTTGCCAAGCCCTCTGGATCTGTTCCTTTGGGCGGTACTACTGTTGAAGGCTTTGTGCCATCTTCTTCAAAGGGGAAGAAGAAGTCTGTCTCAAAGAGTAAGTCTAAGGGGGAGAAATCCTCATCCGCTTCTAGGGTGAAATCAGCCTCAGTTGGGCAAGCAGCACGCCGACTAACCACTCGTACTACTGCAGGTACATCCCATGACTCCAGGACAGCTGAGCCTACTAAGGCTAAGTCTGCATGCCCTGCACCATCCAAGGGGGAGGAACTTATTTATGAGGACAGCCCTAGCAAAAGAAGACAACTAATCCTGGAATCATCTGAAGAGGTGGAGACTTGCATTGCTTTATCCACTTCAGCCAAAGGAAAAGGGAAGGTTGTTGTGGATATAGAGTTTGAAAGGGAACTTCAGCTTATATATGATAAAGCTTAAGGAAAAGAAATGAAAGTTCCACAAAAAACCTTATATGAGTGGGTGCAAGAACAAGCTGAGCTCTTAGAAAGAGCAAAAGGGGAAACAGCCTCTGTGAAAGCTACTCAAGTTTTGGTTGCAAAAGAGGCAAAGAAAGTGAAAATGCCATCTTTGGTAGTTCTAAAAAGCTGGAGGAAGCTGTCAAACAAGCTGACAGTGAAAAGATAGTAGAGAAGGAGAAAGGATCAAAGGTCTCTGTGACGAAGGAGAAGTCTGTGTCCACCAACCCTTCATCTGTCAGAACCCAATTTCATTTCACAACTTGGCTAAAAAGAAGTTCTATGATGTTGCTGAAAGAAGACTTGCCAAGGAAACAATTGTCAAAGTTGTTCCCATCTCAAGGAAGAATCAGCCTTGGAAGCTACAGATTACAAGATTGGTGTTGATGGCCCTGAGCTAGAGTCATATGAAGCAACTGCTATAGCCAATATTGGATACAGAGAATGGGTTGAACTTGTAGTTGCTCTAAGGAGAAGCTAAGAGGGTTGGGTCTCAAACCTGAAGATATGATTAAAGGTACTTCCAAAATGGAACCCAAATTCAAACCAAGAAGACAGAAATGGGACACAGAACTTGAGGAGATGGTCAAGCTGATTGAACAAGGGTTCTATGCCATTAAGATTAAAGGTATGGATCACAGCCTGTCCAAAGGTACAACCTGCTGAAGGGAAGTTTGTTGAAGATCCTGAGGCTTGAGTATTCTTTGTGGATCCTCTAACTAAGAAGATGTACTTTCAAAGATCTTCAGATCTTCCCAAAGCTGGTGTTAAACAACTTCTTGCCTTTAAAAGCATGACAGCTTACATCAAGTACTCTAAGTGGGAAGTAGCAATTCTGAATCAGTTAAAAGCTTGCAATGCTGCCAGAAGAGAACTGGAGAGTCAACAGCTTTTCTACCTTAAATAAGAGGTTGAAATTTTTGAAGCCAGGAAAGAAATGTTGGCTGGTCTGGAACAAGAGAAACTCCTCCAAGCTGCTGCTGAGTTAGAAAAGGAGAAATAGAAAGAACATGTCCCATCTACAGGTGACGCGTTGATGAAGAATGGTAGCTGATCATCAGTTAGTCAGGCTTACCATTATCTTTTCCCAACATCAACAGTCCAATGGTTGAAGTTTTTTTACGTTAGTTGTACATATTTCTTTGTAGACATTAGTTGTTTAGTCGGTTTTCATTATGTATAAACTGATCATTTACCTTACTTCTATGTTGTAATTTCATTTTGCAATTGTAATGTAAAAGTATCTATACTACTAATAAAACATTTAGCTTTTTACAATTAATAATGCATAAGATACAACTTGACAAAAGACTCACAACTTATCAAGTATAATGTACAAGCAAGTGTTGCAAAACAAATAAAATCAGATTTTGTTTCGTAAATTTGAATTCTTGGGAACCGGTATCTCTTGGAAAGGCAAAGTTACTATCCTTCTCCCTACGCTTACCTGGTTCCTACTCCCTCCTTGCTGATCTGCTACCCATGCAATCTTTGCTTTTTCTGATTCCCTCCGGCAGCCACCGCCTTCACCTTCCGCCACCCTGCCGCTGCCTTCACACAACAGGCTGACCTTCCCAACAGCACCCTAACAACACTCGGCTCCCTCACCGCGTACTTCAAAAACCCCTAAACCCTCACTCTTTGTGGTGTCTGAATCTGCTTACCTTATTCATCGTATTTTAGGGTTTCTCTCTATCCCCTATCAAAAAATCACAAACCATTTGTGGGTTAATCAGCTTCACCCATGGTCGTCGTTGCTACCATGTGGGTTCTATTTTCTAATCTCAAGCAAACGTGAAATGATTTTCCAATTTTTTGATGTCACAGGTCTCAGCATATCAAAAAGAGAGACTACTAATGTCAACAGAAAGATTGAATAAAACCACTTATAGAGTTCGGGACAATAGAAGGACCATGCTGGAGAATGAAGAGCTTGGGATTTTGATTCTCCAAAACCTAAACCAGCAATGAAAGTCTCTTTTGCATGCACATGGAATTGTATGTCTATTAACCTGCTCTACTAAACACTTACTTTGTTCTCACACAATGCATAACTGCTAGTTGAATGGAGCTTGACTGGACGTGATGTGATTTTCATGTTCCTTCTCCTTTTTTTTCGTGCAAATTGGTTTAACAAAGTGGTGAAGCACAACAAGTTCAATGGAGTAAGATCCAAACGTCAACTGACAACATTCCTATGCTCACCTCATCATCTGTACCAGAAGGTAATAATATTGATCTTTTAGTATATGCTACTTATAATATTGATCTTTCAGTATATGCTACTTATGGTTTATCACCTGTAATGGAAGTAGTAATTTAGTCTAAGATTGGTTCCTATTTACACCACAATTTCGACATAACTTTGGACCATGAAATGTAGAGTGATAAGAGTATATACTTGATATTTTTATTTTTGTGAGCTTGTTATGTTAGTTGATGCAGATGCTGCTTAAACCGAGAGTCTATTGGAAAAGCTTGTGGTGCTAAAGCTTAATGGTGGCTTGGGGACAACAATGGGTTGCACTGGTCTAAAGTATGTGATACCATGGTTTACATAATTATGACTTCAGTTTAGTTAATTAATAATTACTTCCTTCAATTTATTATCATTTATGAATATCATTTTTGGTGCAGTTGATAGACTGTAACATTTTTGGTACAATTGATAGACTGTTAATCATACTTTATTCATGTTTATTTCATTTCGTCCATGACACAGTCATTCACTCTTGTGGTGTTTTTTCATCCTAAAGCTTATTATTGTTTTAACTTGCCTTTTCGTCCACCCCTTAAGGCTTTTCATCCTAATGCTTTTCCGTAACGGATGCTAAAACTTGAAATTTAAGGACTTTATGCTAGAGCCCATTGCCCTCAAGTCAATCTGCACCGTATTATAACCCTTGAATTTGAAGAAAAGAACTGCTACAGTGCTATATCATAACCTACAAATTAACTTTAGAATTAATACTACAGAGGTTCAAGAACTAAAAACCTGCTGCAAATAACCCCCAAAAACTTAAAAAGAAAATTTTTATGGACCATTAAAGTTTCAAAAAGACAGCAAGATAGCATCAAAAATAACTCTAGAAAAATTCTCTTCGAGCACCACAAAATAATTTTAAAATCTTAGAACCCATCCAACATCTAAATTCTATTCTTCCATTTGGCAATCAACCATCATCAGTTCAAGTGTAATGCAATGATAGAAAATTTGGGATTGGTTAGGAAATAAAGAAAATAAATGACATGCTTATTACTGTGTTTAAATTTTTTTTATTTGGTAATTTCACTACAATAAATTCATGAATTTTGTGGTTGACATGTATTTCACTACAATCTTGGTATCTGTTTATTTCTGTAGTTATTTATGTAGGTTTTTACTTGCATTGTTAATTGGTGAGTTTCGAACACCTTATTACTGAACTTAATGAATTTTATATCATCCACAACATAGTCAAGTCTTGGCTGAACAAGCAATGGGTGATGGTCTCAGATCATTTTCAAGCTTCAACTTTTGGTGAGACCCCTCAAGCAAGAAGATCATCAATTTCATGCACTAAAAATGATTTTGAGGTAAGCCATGGGGCAAATACACCCTTATACTTTAAATGTACTATTCTTAAAAGCTCTTTTTCTTTAGTAAATTGATTTTGATTTCATATTGCTCAATGTACAACTATATAATGCATAGTAGCTGAATTTTAAGTAGTACAACCATTTAAAGCTTAATGTACGAATTGTAATGCATGGAATTTCAATTTCAAACTCAACACTGAAAAGGTTTCGAGACTTGCAACTGTTTACGGGGAACATGCGATTTCTTCTTCTCCCACGTTGCCAAGCGGATGCTCTTCTCCTTCTCCAAAGCTGCCATTTCTTCTCCTCATTCTCAGGTGGTTTTTCAAAGAAGAGAGAGGAAGCTTCTGGTCGTGGCTTTTACATGGCTAAAATGATACTTCCATGTCTTTTCCTCCTTTCGGTTAGTCTTCGATTTCATTCCTTATAGATAAATTAAGTCTAATGGATTTGATTCTATATTATGCATGCATATTGTTGCAGGTGACGTTTGATTCTCTATTCTTTGCTCGAATGGATTATTATGACAGGGCTAAGCGGAAAGGTGAAAAGACTCTTGTGGTTGTATGGCAGGGATCTAAGTTTCTTGGTTCATCATTGCAGGTGTATGTCGACAAACACAATGTTCTGTTAAAAAAACATATAGCCTTTCCACTCTTTCTCCATGGCTACTTGCAGTTATTTACTGGTATATTTCCCAAACATTATGATCCACCTGATGGTTTCACATTTGAAATAAATGATGTATCTCCTCCTATTCAGGTGAAGACATAGAACCCAAATCTTGAGATATTTGATTTCCAGGTATGGTTCTTTTGTTTTGTTTGGTTACTAATTCTATTTTGAAGGACGATGTTGACCTCTTTAACTACAATGTTCAAGAGAGGGTAAACGATTTCGTAGCTGCTGCCATGGCTCTAGTATGTAACTTCATATCTGTCACATCTATCAACTTTTAGATGTGCCCAACCCACTTATTTCTTGATATTCGTAGTTTTATACAGTAATATAACACGGTGTTCCTAATTCAATCTGATCCCATGTGCATTTCCCCATTAATTTCAACCTAAACTGAAGTGAATAGACTTGCTTGTGTCATTTCATTCAACAAAAGCAATGTGTGTTTAACCCCACATCCATCTCTTTATTTCTACTCTCCTAATTATGTTTCTGTTTCTATTGCAAGCTAATGTAACAAGGACTAACCATGTAATGTCGGCAATGTGAACTGATTTCCGGTATCAATATGCATTGTCATGGTGCAGGCAGATGGGAAAAATTTATTCATTATACTAATCTGGTCTTTGCCTTCACATGTATCAGCGGGCCCTTCAGTCTAAACATTGATTATTCTATGCTTTTGGTGATCAATGTTCTATTTTGTGCCTTCCTTCTATATACCTAAAAAATATAGTTTGATTGCATATGTTTTAAAACAATGAGATACTGAGTTATAACTTGAATAGTAATGAACCTTCTTCATGGTTACACTTAGCCTTAGGGGTGTGCAAAACACAGATCATGAAACTGAACAAGTACCAAACGGTCTGGTTCTTATTTCAAGTCCGATTTGGTATTCTTCTCTTTAGAAGTTGGGGAAAAAATGGGGGAACGTAACGGAAATAGTATGCATTTTGATTGGTAGTTTTCAGGCCAAATAGTATATTGTTTGACCATACCTAAAAGGGCAATGATAACATTCTAAAATGTCACTTTTGTTCCAATCTGCTTTGTCATGTGTAATTTAGTTCATTATGCTCTTAGAGACATTAATTTAAATGGTCCTTGTTTTCTTATAAAGTGCAGTCCATAAGTATGAGAGAAAAGATTAATAGGCCGAGAGAGAAGTCACAATGATCTACATGCTGAATGGTACCCAACTGTTGGACTAACAAACTGTTACATAACATTCAAAGTTTTTACAACTTGAATAAAGCAAATAATATGTGCATTGGAAGCATACCAGTTTTTAGTGGGAGAACACCTGGTATTCATATGCTGATTCATTGGAAACTCTTGTATGTCTTATATTTATGTTTGTTTTAAGTCTATCTAAATCAGCCAGCAAAGTACTTAAATTTTGTTAGCAATGTACTTATTTAGGTTTGTATGTTCAGCCACCCTTTAAATCTCTACAAATGAAAAAAAATCAGTAAAGAAGGAAGATGTACCTACTGCTGATTTGATGGGACTTCTTAATGTCTTTGCACTTTTTTCACATATAGCACCCTTGCTCGTTGGAATCTTCACCATAGAGGTAGTAGAGTAGGTTTTCATTACAACTGCAGGACATTCTATCGATTTCAAGAAAGATGCACTTCCATTTAAGTTTCTTTTCTTGGTTGATCTACAATTAATATTCGAAGACTACTCTCTTAGAGATGTATATCTAATTTCAAAGGGAATGGATTTAAGGCGACATGTGATGCACAAACTTTATGTTCTCGTTTTTCGCTTATACATCCCAAGAACCTCTTCTAGGAGCAGAGAGTTTTAAATTTAGATTCATTCTAGTTCATTAAGGTCTTCTTTTTTGTAGGTGTAAAGGACTAAGATTTAAAGCCACAGGTGATGCACAAATGCCATGTTGTTCTCCTTTTTGCTTGCTCCTCTCTACTTCTCCACTCAATCCCATTATTGTTTTAGGCAATCCAACAAACGGATGACGGCCAGGAACTTCTTTTACTCCTTTGGCTAACCGAACAGGGTAACCAGGCTCCAGTTTATCGACATGAATGAACTGAGCAAGTTGAATTTTATTATTGAGAACAAGCGCATTCGTTTCAAAAGGTAAACTCACATATATTGAGTGAGATGAATCTGAAATCTTTATGTAAAATTCATGATTTGGCTAGAGATCTTTCTCATCCAAGGCAGCTGATACAATATTTGTAACTTTTAAAAGTGAACTCCTATGTCCACTTGTAGGTTTCACATCTGAATGAATACCATCAAGTAACATCAATAACTCCCCTGGTGTCAATGTTGCCATTAAAACTCAGAATAGATAGATATTAATAAATTAAAAACATAAACAGAAGTTTGAGTTTATGTGATGGAATCATATTTTGATTTCCACAAGAACAAAGGAGTTGGTATCATTAATATATAATCGAATTTCATCATGTTATGTGGCTGCCAAGATTCTAACAAAAATAGGAAGCCAGCCATTGCCAAAAATTGCAAATTTAAAATCGAAAATTGAAGAAAGTTTCGATCAAAAAAACCTAAGTGTTGATTAAATTGTGATGATAATAGGAATATGGGTTTGGATTATTGAAAATGGAGCGGGGTTTCGGAACCTTAAAAAGGGAAAGCAGTCATCGCTTTGCTGTTGTGTCAATATGATTGTTGGCTTCATAATTCATTCTGGGCCAGCACCCAGAGAGTATCTTAAAAGACGAATTTTTGGGAATTAAAAAACCTATAAATTAAAATATTTAATAATAACTGGTTTTTTGAAAGTCAAAGATGTATTGGGAGAATGATGAAAAAACCCTACAGGTTTTGATGAATGACTGAAAAAGACAAAAAGCCTCGAATGTTTTGTCAAATGACAAAACTACCTTAGATTATATATGGTAGTGACGTTGGTGCATCGATGTAGATTATATTGTGTTGGTGTTCGATTTTATGAATTGTTTGATGATTTGGAATATTGATAATGCATCACGCCGTTTTATTTATTGTTACATGGAATTGAAAATTCGCATTTTTGAATAATTTTGGAATGTAGATATTTAAGCATACAATCCCAAGAACACCCTTCCATGTTTTGCATCAAGTGTATCGTTTGGTATGCTACATCATCTATCTATTTGGTCTTATATCATTCTCCTTATTGTGTGGATGATGAAATAGAATCTACTTTCCCAAACCCCAAAGCAAAACTATAACCTCATGATCTTCATTATCCTAAATTGAATTTTCTTATGCATCTTTGTTTCATTTTTTTTACAGTGATTTATTATGTAACCTCTCTATCTCTTCTACTCTGGTTTCCTCTCAACAATCAGACACAACACATGTTTTTGTTTTTTTATTTCTTTTTAGGGACCAAATCATTGTTATCTTATTAGTTATCTATTTTAGGGACCAAAACATTGATATCTTCAACTCTATTGCTTCTCGCTTACTCTAAATGATCACATAATACAGATTCAACTTTTTTTTGGAGGCCCTAAATTTTGGACGCCTTGTACAATTGAGCATGTTGAACATGCAAGCCGATCAGTCTGGATTTCATAACTGTAGCTAAGCATTACATGTGTATAGTATTGGTTACTTGAAACTTTGATGAACGTAATTAAGTCATTATATTTGTATGTTTTTGGACATCTGAACCTTAAACATTACATTAGTTTTTAATACATTCATGTTGTCTGCCAACAATCATGGTCTTTCTTCTCATGTCTTCTGAAAAAATGACGTGTAACATAACAAACACGTTTTGAAACTGAAATTATTCGCCGCAGCCGCTTTGCGTGGGTAACATACTAGGTTAGTGATAATTAATATAGTCAGCCATAGACTGAATATTGCAAATAGGAGGAGATTGTTAGGCACAGAAAGGCCTCAATAAAATCTGTTTTATGTCATAGGGGGAGTTTTCTAATCTAACCTGGTTGATACACTTAGGGGGAGATTTTAAGGCTTTTCAATGCCTCAATCGAAACTGTTAAGTGATTTGCAAAATCAACTTAAGTCTACTTTACACTAGTTATAACCTGACAGTATGCCAAAACTGTCCATTATTGTTGGATAGGTTTAACGGAATATGTCTAAGCCATCCCTACCTGTTGGACAGTTTTGACACAAGTTAGTGTTCCGTTCTTAGTGAACAGAACCTGTTCTTTGTGAACAGGTTTAACAATTCATGGAATATGTTTCCATGTCCTCACGCATAGTCTTGAACGTTAGGATCAGTCTACAACTCAAGATAATATGGAAAATCAGAAACTTCTAAAGTCCGGTCAAAGCTGTTTTGAAGCATGAAGAGAAAGAGGATATCTAAAATGGGTGATAGACCATTTTTTATTCCAAAATTTCCTTACAAGGAAGAGTAAAAGTCACAAGTTGATATTTCGTTAGAATCATAGTTGTGATAGTTTCAGGGTTTAAAATGTAATAAACAATAGTTTGTTTTATGGCTAAAGTGTAAAGATTCAAAGTTTGATGTAAATGGGTTAAAAGACCCATGGGTTATGGATAGTATTTCAATTCCTGTTTTGCTTATAAATAGTTGCAATTAGGGTTCTCTATGTAACACTCCAGCAGCTTTGTACGTATGTTGAATTGCAAGTATTGAGGTTATTTTAATCCTTTGAATGTTCTTATTATAATCATATTGTGTTCTTTATGTTCTTGATAATATTGGTGATTATATGTTAATGTTGAATGCATGCTTCTATATGGGAATTACAATTGGTATCAGAGCCTAAAGGTTGGTTTTAAAGTGTTGATATCATCTGATTTTCGAAATTTTGCATGAAAATTCTGTATTTTTGCTGAAAAAGTGTTAAAGTTTTTGTAAGTTCTTCGTGTTCTTCGAAGAACAACTCTATTTGATCTTTGTAATCAAAATTCTTGAACTATATGTGGTTAAATCTCGTCTAATCATTAAAATTCTCGAACTGATCATCAGAGTTTCATCAGAGAGTTCTAACCCTCGGATATAACTCTATATTTTTTTAGATGTGGAAATTTTTCTTAGTGTTTACTTTATTCATGCTTTATCCAAGAGTCATGACTCTCGGATTCCACTGACTGATAATTACTGCTTATTTGTTGCCTAATTAGTTGTAGACCCATCCGAGCTCTCGGATCACAAGGCACACACAAAACACTTCAAAAATAATTCTAAGTTATTTAGGTCTCAGATTCATTCGAGAGTTACAACTCTCGAATATAACTTGATTCGCAAGTTACACTTAACATTATACTTAGAATATTCTTGAGTCTCATTTAGCTTAGTGTGTTCATTTTTCTAAGTAATAAACACTTACCAACCTCTGTCCAAAGAAGCTTTCAACATGAACTGTGATCCTCTAGCAATGGGATCAGATGTTAGGCCTCTGACCTTGTATCGGGGACACTACACTTTGTGGAAATCCCGATTCCTCGATTTCATAGAACATCATGACTTGGTTGACGACATTTTGGACTCGATCTACAACAGTCAAGCAACGTTCGATCAAGCTCTTCCACCCGATGCTGACCCCGAAACGGCTACTAAAGATAAAGCAGTTCTCAATCCTGCTCAAATAAACAGAAAGAAGGCTAACAGAATTACACGATCCTTCCTCATCCAGGCTGTTTTGGATGAGCTATACATTAGTCTAGATAGCTTTAAGACTGCACGAGAGATGTGGGAGGAAATTGAAAGGAAAATGCAAGGAAATGATAGAAACGCAAAACAGCGTGAAGCAAATGCTCCCAACAGCTACGACATGTTTTCGGCAAAAGATGGTGAATTACTGGAGACTACATATCATCGGTACTGCACGCTGATGAACGAACTCCGAAAGAATGGAGTCAACAAATACCAAGTAGAGCTGAATAGAAAATTCGTAAACTCGCTAAAACCCGAATGGAAACAATTCGTTTGGTTGATTTGGGAGATTAATGACATCAGCATACACGATGTGTTTGACAGTATGGTAGTCTATCAATCGGAAGTCTCTGGTAAGCCTGAAACCAAAAAGGTAGATGAAGCCATCACATCTGATTCTCTTGCAGTTCTCATAGATAAGAAACTTAAGTCGTCAAAAGCTGCTAAACTCCTAAAACTTCTTTCTGTGTCCTCTGATTCCGACAATGATGAATCTGACATTGACCCTGAGGCTACTAAACTTCAGAAACAAATTGCATTGCTCACAAATGCGTATCGTAAGAAGTATCCTAAAACGTCCAACAAACTTGGAAGATGATGACAAGAGGGAGGTAGCTCAAAAACCGAAGGAAGAAGAACGCAAGACTGATGACAAGGAGAAAGGATGCTTCAACTGTGGAAAACCGAGACACTTTGTGTGCGAATGTCATCTTCCAAAGTTGAAGAATGAAAACTATTACAAGACGAAGTATAATATCGCCAAGCAAAGAAAATGTTGGTTGCGCTCTATTTGTTGAAGAGGAATAGTGGTTAGAAGACACTGATGATGAAGAAGATGTTGTAGATCCTATGTGTTTCATTGCCGACACTCAACCAGCAGAAGATATGAATGAAGCATCTGAAGTCTCATTGATGGCTTAGGACGCTAGTACAAGCAAGGAATCTTCCACAACCGATCCTGAGGTAAGTTTTCTTCCCGAGGAATTTTTTGCTGAATTAAAAGTGTTAAGAAAAGAGGCCAAAAAATTAAAAGTCTTTCAAACAGCCCTTAGGAATGCTCAAAACGAAAAGTCTGAATTGAAATGAAACTTTTTAGTGTTACAGGACAAAGTGTCTATGACTAATAATGGGAGACAGAATTTGTATGCAAAAATTTCTGAACTAGAATACGATCATGAAATGATTAAGGTAGACAAATCCGACTACTTTCAGAAATATGAGTTTGTCTTGGCTGAGTGAACGAAATTAAGTGAAAAAATCAAAGACATGGAAGATACATTTTATAAATGAGGCCAAACTGATCAAGCCATAAACATGTATAAACCCAGAGAATAAAAATCTAGAGATGGTTTAGGGTTCATATGTAACAACTGGCACCAAACCAGGTAAGCATCTGCTACTTAATCAATAATCATTAGTAATTAATCAAAGTGATTAACAAGTTCATAAGGAATTTTCTTACAAACAGAAAAAATTTCATCGGTGTGATCCGCTGAAACCACTAAGTAGTTAATCCGATCAATTACGACATAATAAATTAAATTAACTAGGTTGCATAAATTAATTAAGATTAGTGACATTAATCATGCACTAACAATCTTTCAGAACTTTAATTATGCAAGACAAAAACAATTTCATTAAACTATTCTATTTCATAAGTATTTATAAAATTACATAAAAAGGAAAATACAAGAAATACATTTGTAATACTTTTATACAAAAGCATATAAAAACCTTTATAAACCCTCCAATGGCCGGCCACCACAGGAGGTACAAACTTCATTTGACTTTTCATTTTTTATTACAAGTCACTTGAACAAACTACATCACCTTTTTCACACCATCTCCTTTCAACTTCACTTGATCTTCACTCAACCTCCATCTTTTTCATCATTTCACCACCTTTTTCTCTCTATAAATAGAAACTCATCCTTCACTTCATTTCCACACTTGCAAAGATCAAATATCTCTCTCTTTTCTCTCCAAAAATCTGGCCACCACAGTCCACACACTCAAACACTTCAATTTTCTTTTGTTCTTCAAGAATTCAAGGCAGTTTTGGTGCAACAACAAATCAAGATCACTTCTTCTACTCATTTGATTTATTTTCTCTAATTAAAGTAAGTAAACAATACTCTATTACTTCTTTATAAAAGTTAAATACATGTCTTGCGTAATATATAATCACCAACAACAAAATGTTTCATCAAAAGCCAAGTTTATGAATAACTCGTTTTTATTTTTTAAGTTGATACTACAAACATGTTTATAAAAGTATAAACACATAATGTAGGCATAAGTATTATGTCACACCCCGTTACCCCGGTTGGCAACAAAACGTGACGTCGCGGAAGCGTAACCATAATCATAACGAACGACCACTATATGGATTTAACTTCAAATATAAATACTGTTTTATATAACCAAAATACGGCGTAAGTAGTTCTTAAAATACCATGATTTAAATACACAATTTAGTTTATCCGCAAAGATGCAAGTAAATCTCCGAGTTTGTAAATGATGCGACTCCAAAATGAACGGAAGCCTTGAAAATACATGCTAAAATACGTCAACAAATTGTTGGTGAGCTCATAGGTTTACGCGAAAAGACCAGTTGTATGGACATTATCAGATGAGTTGAATTTAAAAAGAATAAATTCCGTGCATGTATTACATAAACCATCATGCAACCGAAGCTTAATTAAATGAGCTTAATTTAATGGTACGGCAAGGGACAGTGGCAACAAAGAATGGTGATCACAAGCGGATTTGATAAAAGAAGAAGCAAGAAAAAATCAAGGCCTACGTAGCTGGGTCAGAATAAAAGAAGATTTACACCGGTCTAAAGCCCTACTACAACAAGTGCAACTATCACCACATGGGTCAATGTGGAAACCCGTGTGGGAAGTGTAAAAGACAAGGTCATCTGACCAAGGATTCCATAGTTTCCAATGCTGGAACCAACAACGGACCCCAGAACGGGAGTTTTGAGTGAAGGAATGTGGGGCGTTTTAGAAAAGACTGCCTGAAATTGAAGAACATTGGGGGAGCTCAAGGAAGAGCTTTTGTAATGGGAAGTGGAGAAGCAAGGCAGAATTCCGACGTGGTCACGGGTATGTTTCTTCTCAACAACTCTTGTGCATTCATACTGTTTGATACTGGACCTGATAGGAGCTTTATATCTACTAACTTTATTAAGTAGATAAATGTCACTCTTACACCGTTAGATGCCACTTATGAAAAAGAGGTTGCTGACGGTAAGACACTTAAAACAAATAATATAATTCTCCTTAGAATTAGTAGGTCAAATTTTTGAAATAAACTTGTTGCTCGTCAAACTGGGGAGTTTTGACATGGTTATAGGCATGGATTGGTTATCGAAAACTGTGCGGAAATCGTGCGTGACAAGAATACGGTGCGCATACCCTTTGCCAATACGAAGATCCTAACCGTGCAAGGCGAAAGGAGAAACACCAAAGTAAGCATCATCTCCAGCCTTAGGACGCTGAAGTGTCATCGAAAGGGGTTTTCAAACGATTTTAGTCCACATGACGTAGAAGGAGCCGAAGGAGAAGTGGCTCGAAGATATTCCTATTGTCCATGATTACCCTAACTTCTTTCCAGAAGACCTGCCTGAACTCCCACCATCAAGACAATTCAAATTCTATGTTCGGCACCAGTGGCTCGAGCTCCGTACCGTTTAGTCCCATCAGAAATGCTGGAATTGTTCAATCATCTGCTGGAGCACATGGATAAAGGGTTTATCAAACCGAGTTCCTCACCCTGGGCAGCTTTAGTTTTGTTCGTAAAGAAGAAGGATGTAACCTTCAGGATGTGTATCGACTACCGACAACTAAATAAGCTGACCATAAAGAACCGGTACCCTTTCCCGAGGATCGATGACGTGTTTGACCAACTCCAGGGGTGAAGCTTCCATTCGAAGATCAACCTAAGGTCTGGTTATCACTAGGTCAGAGTCCGCGAAGAGGATATTCCAAAGACAAATTTTAGAATTCGGTACGGTCATTATGAATTCCAAGTAATGCCGTTTGGATTATCCAATGCACGAGCAGTATTCTTGGACCTTATGAATCAGGTGTGCAAACCATACTTGGAGAAACTCGTGATTGTCTTTATAGATGACATCTTAATCTACTCACGGAACAAGGAGGAACACGAGCAACATTTCAGGCTAATTTTGGAGTTGTTGGAGAATAAACAAATGTATGCCAAACTTTCAAAGTGAGACTTTTGGCTAAGAGAAGTAAAATTCCTTGGTCTTGTGATCAACAGTAAAGGAATTCAAGTCGACCCTATGAAAATCGAAGCCATCAACAACTGGACAACTCCTGGAACCCCCACGGAGATACGTCAGTTTCTAGGTCTTGCCGGGTATTATAGGCAATTTATCGAAAATTTCTCAAAGATCATCAGGATCTCTAACATAATTGACCCGAAAGGACGTTAAGTATGATTTGGGTGATGACTAGGAGACTTCATTCCAGTTGTTGAGGCACAAATTGAGTAGTGCTCCTATTTTATCCTTACCCAAAGGAAGCGAGAATTTTGTAGTCTACTCTGATGCTTCACACAATGGGTTTGGATGTGTGTTGGTGCAAAAGGATAAGATCATAGCTTATGCTTCACAGCAACTTAAGGTTCACGAGGTGAATTACACAACGCATGACTAAGAGCTAGAAGTCCTCAAAATTTTGAGACATTACTTGTACGGTACTAAGGGTACTTTATACACGGATAATAAAAGCCTCCAAAACATCTTGAACTAGAAAGAAATGAATATGAGGATGTGCCGTTGGATAATATTGCTGAGTGACTACGGTTGTGAAATTCGTTATCATCCAGGGAAAGCTAATGTGGTTGCCGATGCTCTAAGCCGAAAAGAACGAGCTAAGCCGTTACGAGTACGAGCCCTAGTCATGACCATTCAGCCAAACCTTCCTTACTTAATTCATGAAGCGCAAATTGAATTTCTTAAGGAGGAAAATGTGAAGAATGAAGCCTTGAGAGGCATAGACAAACAGTTCAAGTTAAGGGCTAATGGGAATCGATACTTCAAGAATAGAATCTGGGGGATGAAGGACACAAGTCAAGGTATGTCGTTCACCCCAGATCTGACAAAATGTATCATGACCTCAAGGAGTTGTACTGGTGGCCTAATAAGAAAGCTGACATTGCCACATATGTCAGCAAGTGTTTAACATGCTCCAAGGTTAAGGCACAACATAATAAACCATCCGAGTTATTGCAGCAACCAGAGATTCCCCAGTGGAAGTGGGAACGGATAACCATGGACTTCATAATGAAATTCCCAAAGAAGTCTAGTGGGTACGATACAATTTGGGTAATAGTCGACAACCTGATGAAGTCCGGGCATTTCCTACCGATCAAGGAGACCGAGAAGATAAATAAATTGGCTCAAATTTACCTGAAGGAAGTCGTCTCTAGACACGGAGTGCCTGTCTCAATCATTTCAGAAAGAGACAACCGATTTCATCTAGTTTTTGGAAATCGCTACAGTAAGCTTTGGGTACAAACTTGGACATGAGCACAACACATCACCCTCAGACCAATGGTCAGAGTGAAAGAACGATCCAAACCTTAAAAGATATGTTGCTAGCATGTGTAATTGATTTTGAGAAAAGCTGGGATACGCATTTGCCGTAAGTGGAATTCTCGTACAATAACGGCTATCACACGAGTCTAAGGCTGCTCCATTTGAAGCACTGTACGGATGGAAGTGTCGATCACCTCTCTGCTGGACCGAAGTCGGGGATAGTCAAGTCACTGGCCTAGAAATCATACTCGACACCACCGAAAAGATAGTGCAGATACGGAATCAGTTAAAAGCTGCTGATAATCGTCAGAAGAGTTATGCAGACGTAAAGAGAATATCCGTAGGCTTCCAAGTGGGAGAAAGAGTACTACAGAAAGTCTCGCCATGGAAGGGCATGATGCGATTCAGGACACGAGGAAAGCTAAATCCTCGTTATATCGGGCCATTCAAAGTTCTGAAGAGGATTGGCCTTGTAGCCTATCGGTTAGACCTACCACCGGAGCTTAACGGCGTGCACAATACTTTCCATCTATCAAAACTGAAGAACTGTCTATCAGATGAAACACTCGTCATTCCTTTGGAGGAGATTCAGCTTGATGATAAACATCGTTTCGTCGAAGAACCGGTAGTAATCATGGACCGTGAGGTGAAGAGATTGAAACACAGTCGCATACCCATTGTCAAAGTCAGATGGAATTCTAGACGAGGTGTAGAATTCACTTGGGGACGTTAAGACCAGATCAAACAGAAGTACCCCACCTCTTCTCAAGTAAAAAGACCCCCGAGAAAACAAGATAAAATTTCAGAAAGAAATTCCTTTAACAGGGGGAGACTGTAAAAACTGAAATGAAACCAGGTTAGCGTCTGCTACTTAATCAATGTTATTAAAAAGTTCATAAGGAATTTCGTTACAAACCGAAACAATTTCATCGGTGTGATCCGATGAAACGACTAAGTAGTTAATCCGATCAATTTACGACATAATTAATTAAATTAACTAGGTTGCATAAATTAATTAAGTTTAGTAACATTAATCATGCACTAAAAATCTTTCATAACTTTAATTATGCAAGACAAAAATAATTTCATTAAACTAGTGTATTTCATAAGTATTTATAAAATTACATATAAAGAAAAATTCAAGAAAAATATTTGTAATACTTTTATAAAATGAAAAAAAAATAAAAAACCTTTATAAACCCTCTTATGGCCGGCCACCAGAGGAGGTACAAACCTCATTTGACTTTCATTTTTTTATTACAAATCCCTTGCACAATCTACATCACCTTTTTCACACCATATCCTTTCAACTTCACTTGATCTTCAATTAACCTCCATGTTTTTCATCATTTCACCACCTTTTTCTCTCTATAAATAGAGACACATCCTTCACCTAATTTCCACACTTGCAACGATAAAAAGATCCCTCTTTTTTTCTCTCAAAAAATCCGGCCACCACATCCACACGCTCTAACAGTTCAATTTACTTTCGTTCTTCATGAATATAAGGAAATTTTGGTGCAACAACAATTCAAGATCACTTCTTCTACTCATTAGATTTATTTTCTTCATCAAAGTAAGTAAACACTACTCTATTACTACTTTATATAAGTTAAATACATGTCTTGCATAATATTTTATCACAAACAACAACAAGTTTAATCAAAAGCCAAGTTCATGAATAACTAGTCTTTATTTTTAAGTTGATACTACAAATGTGTTTATAAAAGTATAAACACATAATGTAGACATAGCTAATTATGAATACAATTTTCAAGAATATGTTTCATAGCCTTTTATACATGTTGTTTTTAAATAAACAACAAGAATTACAAGTTGTTGCAAGGTTGTGAAATTCAGATTTTTCGGCGAAAACATTACATCAACTTTAAAATATCATAACTAATTCAATACTTAAAGAAATTATTAGATCTATGTCTTAAATAAATACTTGAAGTTTTCATGATTTTACTCGGAGTTTTGAACCACCAAATACTGTGTGGGAATTGAAAAGTCTAACAGCTCATTTGTGGCCAACATAAGGTTTTTTACGGACCTTTTCCCTAACATAAACACCTAAAAAGATGACCGTTCTTTCCTTGAAAAATTTCTTGTATGTAGTAGTTTCATGATTTAAAATATCAAAGCTCAAATGGTTTTGGAGCTTGGTTAATAACAGCCTCAAAGTAGTCCGAAAAACCTCGATAAATCCTGGAAAATTCTTATAAATAAACTTGAACTTTTTAAATGGGTTTTTGTTTACGGACTTGTTATGTTGGAAGACTTAAAGTTTAAAAACCATCGTTCATGAATATTATCATTTAGAGGCCTTATTAAGTCTCTCATACCATTTAGGACTCCATTAAGTCCTTCCGGACGTTGTTACAAGCACACGTCTAGATCATCACTTTTCACGGTGAGTTTTCATAGCACCTATTTTTACTTGTTCGTATTATTTGGGGTGAGAATACAGGCTCAACTTTTTCTATGGACACAAGTACTTGAATCATTTTATGTATTACATAAGATTGTTACTTCACCACCACCCTCAATCATGAACCGTTAATTACTTCATAAACGTGAATGCTTTTAATGATAGATCTAACTGGGTTGACGCCCCATCCGGGTTGGTCGCGCCAATTGTAATTGGATGCATAATCATTTGACATTTCTTGGTATTATGGTGTTGGATACCAGATAGGGCAATCATAATTTAAGTTTAGGGGTCATGAGACTTATGGTAATACTTAAAACTATTGATTCGTTTTTGTTTACACCTCCCTGAAATCTTGCGTTTTCCATACATTGTCTATAATTTTCGTGTAAACCTAAGAGCTTACCAACTTTATGCTGAGGTATTTAGCATGTTATTCTCAGGACCATAAGCATAAAAGTATCGTATTCATGGCATTCTTGCAAGATTTTTAAGTTTCGGAGTCACCGGCCATTTCATACATTTGGGAGATGGATTATCATAACTTAAACCATTTTGTCATGTATTTTAAATTTCTGCTCTAGTGAACTCTGTGATTATTATGATGATTGTAAAGCGGTATTTATATAGAGGTCGTTCATTATGATTGTGATTTTGTTCCACGACGTCACGCCTCATTGCCAAGCGGGGTATCAGGGTGTGACGTCACAGGTCCCAGAGTCATGGAAGAAAGGATCAACAAAAAGAAAATTCTGTTATATCGTGTTGGTACCATGGGTCGAGGATTTGGGATGTCGTATAACAAAACATGGCCGGAAGTGTTAGCCCAAGAAGAAGAAACACTAGCACCATCTGATATCCCACAAATTAAGTTTGTATATGATTGGTTAAATTATGACTGTCTTAAAGAAAAATTAGAGAAATCATTTAGAGAAGAGGAATTTGTTGAACCAAAGGAGATTACACCGGATCCAACCTTGCCAAAACCTCGTGAATACATCCCATATACTGTTCTAGAACAACGGGCTTCTGATCTAGAACAGCTATTGGGAACCACATCATGACCTTTTCAGGAAGAACGGATAGATTTTTCAAAGAAAATATCAGATCTTGAAGCCGAAATTGCTCGACTTAATTCTTATCTAGCTGACACTTCACAACTAATGGATATATTCCATGCCCTTGAGTTAGCCTTAACAGAAACCAAAGAGTTGTTTAATTCAGGCAGAAACTATTTTTTATGAAAATAAAATGACTTTAATGAGTCACGAAGACTGGTCTTAGTCCGGGAACAGAATTTCAAACTCGATGTTAAGTCATTTGATAAAGAACGAGATCAACTTCTAGCCACAAATAAGGAGTTAGAATCTCAAAATGTATCCAACCAACACTGTTTAGAAGAACCAGTTTTTGTGATCCAGGACTCTATGGTTACAAATCAATATCAAGCCAGCGAGTCAAACTCTAAGCTGAGAAAGCAACATCTTTTAAACATAAAGAAAGGCAAAGCCTCAATTCTCGTACCTGTTCCAGAACACGTTGGCAACACTTCCAGAATTGTTCCTGAAAATTCTGTTGTTTCTTGTAATAAGGGCAAGCAGAATTCTCAGAAACAGAAATCGCACAAAACTTTTATTTAATTTAAATCTGCGAACGCTAACAAAATTGTGCATTTCACTACAGACAACTGAAAAGACGGCATCTAATGTCAAGAGTCAAGGGCAGTTACTATTATTTCAAATTTATGTCGTTGATTTTAATTCTAATACTGTTTTTAATGATTGTGATGTGACGAATGTTATCAACGCTAAGACATATTCATTTAAATAGTTGTTTGATTTGTCCAAAACGCCTCAAATTTTGTCTGTGCCTACATTGATACACTATGCACCAGTAATCAAACATAAACGTTGTCGTAAAGCTAAACAAAATATTGAAAAGGAAACTCATAGACCTATTAAATATACGTCTTTCTAGATTCCAAAAGATAGTCTTCCTGCCAACAAAGAACTTAAGTGTACTTCATATAAGATCTACGGTGGTTTCCATCTTAAAAACTTATTCTTAAATGCTAATCAATCAGGACCCAAATTTCATACAGTTGGGTAACAAAGGTTACTTAATTGTCTTGAGGAAATGGTTTCTAATCACCTCGGATTAGAACCCGTGCTTCATCTTCTATGCCTTCTGAACACTCAGTTCAGAACCCGTTCTTCAATCATCACACACTGATTGGACTTTTGCTTTCAGGAAAACAGTGTGCATTATCTAGACTCTAGATGCTCACGGCGTATGACTGGTCGAAAAGATCTCCTGTCCAACTTCTCATCATCTGATGGTGGTTCGGTGAAATTCGGCAACAACAAAGTTGCTCATTCGTGGCTTTGGAGATCTTGAAATGGAAAATGTAAAGATTTCTCAAGTCTCTTATGTCCAAGGTCTGGGCCACAATATCTTTAGTATTGGCCAACTTTGTGATAAAGGACTTGAGGTATCTTTCAAACCCACAAGATGCAGCATTCGCTTTCCAACGGGTAAGGAAATTCTTGTCGGTACTCGACGATCCAATCTGTACACCATCGATCTTTCAAAAGTCAAAGTCAACAAGTCGATCTTCAATAGTTTTGGTTATGGCACAAGAGATTCTCGCATCTGAATTTAAAAAACATAACCAAGCTCGCATCAAATCATCTTGTTAGAGACCTACCAGATCTAAAGTTCGAGAAACATCAACTCTGTGCAAGCTGCGAAAGGAAAAAGATCAAGAAAGCCTCACACAAACCCAAACCAGTTCCTAAAACTACACAACCCCCTGGAGCTTATCCACATGGATTTGTGTGGTCCGATGCACATACAGAGCATTAATGCTATCATGTACATATTATTGATGGTCGATGACTACTGAAGATACACCTGGGTGAAGTTTCTACGCACGAAGGATGAGACGCCCGACATCATAATCTCTTTTCTGCAATTGACTCAAGTCAATCCCCAGCTCAAAGCCTAAGCCCAGGCCATCCGCACGGACAACGGTACAACGTTCAAAAACAAGGAATTATCAACATTCCTGGATTTCGTTAGTATAACCCATCGGTATTCCGCTGCCAGAACTCCATAACAGAACGGTGTTGTAGAATGATGAAATTGGACTCTGGTTGAAGCAGGACGATCCATGATCACATACTCAAAATATCTAATGAGATTACTAATAAACGTGAACCTAATGTCAAACACTTTCGTGTTTTTGGGTGCAGGTGATTCATCTTGAACGATAAAGATAATCTCGGCGAGTTCAACGGAAAAGGGGATGAAGCGATCTTCATTGGATACTCCTAGAATTCTGAAACCTACCAGGTGTTCAATATGTGCACAAGAACAGTGAATGAGAGTGTGATCATCACGTTTGATGATTTAGCCGAGTCTGAAAAGGTTTCTGAACATATCAGTTCGTAACCGGCTCCTCATCAACTGTCTGAACAACTTTAGACAACTTCTGCATCACCGACTATCACATCAAACGGACAAGATTATCTAGACTAAGACACCTTATTTGAATTATTATATCCTTATTCTAAGTCTAATTCTAACTCATCCTGTAAATCTGATGCAGATAAAAATGAAGTCAGTCAAAGCTCAGCCACGTCAACTACAAATGAGCCTACACCTACTGACCACACACCACCATCTCCCAAAACTCCAACCGGTGTTTCTGTCCCTAACCCGAATCCAGACGTGATTCAGGAAACATCTCCATCTACACCGGCCGATGCTCGTCAAACCCATTCAAACACTTTTGATTCACCCTAATCCGCAGATCATCTCGCACCACTTATGCAAAGATGGACTTTATCTCACCCCGAATCTAAGATCATTGGGGATAAGTCCACTCCGTTTCGAACCAGACGAGCAACAAACGCAAAATGTATCTTCCCTGCGTTCCTAAGCAAGATCGAACCTACGACAGTCGCTGAAGCATTATGAGATCCAGACTCGGTGAACGCCATGCACGATGAACTGCATCAATTCGAACGTCTATGCGCCTGAAGGTTAGTTCCGCAACCAAAGGATCGATCCATTATCGGCACCAAATATATTTTCAAGAATAAAAGAGACGGGAATGGAATTCTCATCCGCAACAAAGCCAAACTCGTGACAAAAGATTATGGTCAACAAGAAGGAGTTGATTACGATGTCACGTTCGCTCCAGGAGCCAGACATGAAGCAATTCGCATCCTCCTAACGTACGCAGCTCACAAAGACTTCACAGTCTATCAAATGGACGTGAAGACGGCGTTTCTCAACGAAATTCTGAAAGAGGAGGTGTATGTGGACGAACATGAAGCTTTTGTCTATGAGTTTAGACCATCATATGTATATGCTCCTGACAAAGATCTTTATGGTTCAAAAAAAGCACCTCGGGCATGGTATGAAAGCTTAATAGAATACCTCCTTGATTCTGGTTTCTCTAAAGATACTGTCGATACATCCTTGTTCATAAGACATAAAGGTAATGACATGTTACTCGTTCAAATTTACGTAGATGACATCATATTCGATTCTCCAAAATCTTCACTTTGTGTAAAATTTTCAAAACTAATGGAATCGAGGTTCGAGATGAGTATGATGGGGGAAATGATTTTTTTCCTTGAATTACAAGTCAAACAACTTCCTGATGGGATTCTCATAAATCAGTTAAAGTACATCAACGATCTTCTAAAGAGATATAAGATGGAAAACTGTACGTCTATGAAAACTCCCATGTCGATTTCCTCAAAGCCTGATGCTGATCCAATGGGTAAATCCACAGACATCACAGCTTATCGAGGAATGATTGGTTCCTTGTTGTATCTAACTGCTAGTAGACCAGCTATCATGTTTGCTACATGTGTGTCTGTTCTCTTTCAAGCTGATCCTCAAGAGTCAAATTTGGCTGCCATCAAACAAAATTTTCGATATTTCAAAAGCACGCCTGATCTTGGTCTCTGGTATCCGAAAGGAACCTGTTTCGAACTAACAGCCTACTAAGCTGCAGATCATACAGGTTGCAAACATGACTGGAAAAGCATGTCGGGTCATATCCAGTTCCTCGGAGATAAAATGGTAAGTTGGGCATAAAAAAAACAATATAGTGTTTCTCTGCCCACTGCTGAAGCCGACTACGTTGCTGCTGCAAGTTGCTGCTCACAACTGCTTTGGATGCGCACTCAACTCCGAGACTACGGCTTCAGACTAAACCGCATTCGAATCTATTGCGACTCCATGAGTGCTATAGGCATTACTGGTAACCATGTACAACACTCACGTGCTAAACATATTGATATTCGATAACATTTTATAAAAGATCTTGTTGAAGAAGGTACCATTGAATTACACTTCGTAAACACCGAAAACCAGATTGCCAACTAGTTCACAAAACCTTTTGATGAAAAACGTTTTAATTTTCTGGTGAACAAGCCAAGTTTATCTACTTTCTAAAAGGACAAATTTTCTTTTCTTTAATGTTACATTCTCAATTAACTTATGTTTTCTGTTTATTTAATATAATTCAAGTCCTTGCGTTAACTTTATTTTTTCTCATGCTTAACCGAGAAGCATCAAGGTACGTTTCCGAGTGTTTTTCGTGTCCCATTATCCACACTCGGAGGGGGAGAATTTACTTCATTCTAGGTCTATGTAATCTTAAGTATACTAGTTTATAGTTTTCTTAGTGTGTTTTAAAACCAAAAAGCCAAAAAGATTTTATTTTATTTTATTTTTATTTTTACCTTTATTTTTCATTTGTTCTTTTAATATATAAACCCAAAAATATTTTTCTTAATTTAATTAAATTTAATTTTTTTAACAATTATTTTTCTTTGATTGTTTTGGGTTTCTATTTTTCGGGTCGTGTTCCCTTACTGGGTTGGGGGGAACCGGCTTTTGGAACGACTATAAAACCGGCGGCCCCCCCTTTTTCGTTTTACTCTCATCGTCGAGTTCATCATCAAGAAACCATTATTCAAAACCTTCGAAGTCCTAGTGTTCCATCATCTATACAAGTTTTTGAAGAATTTAAAGTGATTTCGTTCTACAAAGTGAGTTTCATTCATGATTTTATTCATTTATAACCAGTTTTTCTTTGAAACTCGGCACTTAATCATTTTAAAATGGTGGTTAATGGGTCTGATAGTATGTTTTCTTCATGGCTAAGAAACGGAAAGGGTTTTTCAAAATTCACTTTTTGATCCAAAAGATTAAAAGTGAAAGATGTTTGTGAGTTGGGTATAACAAGTGAAAATTTATCAAAGTGTTCCACCCTTTACCCGAGAGTTGCAACTCTTGGGCAACAAAGAATTGTCAAAAAATGCTCAAAATTCTATAAGTATTTTGGATTACCAAGTTATACACAACAGTTGCAACTCTCTTGCATAACTATCTCTTCCATGGTCCACAAAATTTTCTAAGTTAAACTTACTTGTAAAGACTAGTCCGCGAGTTACAACTCGCGTTTGACACTTCATCCGCAAGAAATTCTCAAAAGTGGACTCGTCACAATTTTTCTTAGTTAAACTCGCGTGTAGAATATTATCCACGAGTTCTACCTCGGGGTTGCTACTTCATCCGCAAGTCACTCTGTGACCAAAACGTTTTCCAAGTCCAACTTGCGGCCAAAGGCATGCACGAGAGTCATAACTCTCGTGTAAAGCCCTAATCGATACTTGGTCATCATTTTTATCATTTTAAAATTTTTCAGAGGATAACTATCGGCATAAGGTTCATTCGAGAGTTGCAAATATCGGACAACCCTTCATCCGCAAGTTGGTCTATTTCCAATATTTCACACTTCAATTTTAAACCCAACTCTCTACCAAAGCTTTATCCGAGAGTTCCAACACTCGAATGACACTCAATCCAAGAGTTGTGGAAACATTTTTCTAAGTCTGGAAACCACAGTGTTGAGCTCACTTGAAAGTTCACTTGTTCAGAGGTTTTAAGTCTTGTCTATAGGTTGTTTTCACCTGAATTAATCTGAGTTGGGACTACTCTTGAAGACTTTGGTTCTTCAGATGGTATCGACTATTGAGAAATAATCTGTACAAGCCCTTTAACAAATCAGATTCATTCTATGTAATGCTTAACACATGAAACATCTCTAAACAAGTCAAGATATTACGCGAATATGTATCTAACTTTCAGCTGCTTGACAGGTACAATGTGTTTGGCACAAAAAGGCCTCAGTCAAACCTGCTCTACATCGTAGGGGGAGATAATTAATTAAACCTGTTTGATGCACTTGAAGGTATAATTTAAGGCTTGTTAATGCCTTATTGAAACCTGATAAGCGATTTGCAATATTAGTCAAAGTTGTTTACCTTGTTGTATTTGTTGAAACAAAGGTAGATTGTCCAAGCCGTTCTATTCTGTTGAACAGACTGGACATAAACTTTCTATGCTGCTCTATCCTGTTGAGCGGTTTGGACAAATCCAAAGTGTTCTGTTCTTTGTGAATGAAACCTGTTCTTTGTGAACTGGCTAAACACTTTATGGAATATGTTTCCATGTCCTCATGTATTGTCTTGACCAAAAGATCAGTTTACAAAGTCAAAGACAAAAGTTGAAAAACAGAAGCTGCAAAGACTGCCTACGCTGATCTGTTACATGAAGACAAAGTGTATATTTGAAATGGGTGAAAGACCATTTCTTATATCAAAATGGCCATAACAGAAGATGAAAGGTTTGAAGTTGACATTCCTCTTTTAGTTAAAGCCTTCTAAAACAGAGACAAAAAGGAAAAGACAAAGATTCTTCAATGTAAAGACAATTCTACTTTGTCAGAACGTGCAGAAAAGTTGTTTTGTGTTTTTGGAAAGACATCCCACTATCTCTATGTCCAATGAGGCAGCTTCACTAAGACTCTCAGTGAGAGTATAAAAGGAAGCATCTAAGGAATGTGAGATAACCAAGAGAGTGTAATATTCAGAACGTGCGAAGAAGTGTGTTTTAATGCATGCAAGTCTGCTTGAATAAAACAGTAAAGTGTGTCCAAGTTGTTCTTGTTCATGCTGTCCGTCTGTCTGTCTTGTAAACAGTATGTTCATCTTAGTGAGTGTATTCATTGTGTCTAGTGTGAGCATGTCTTAGATTAGTTAAACATCTGTTATATATGTCATCTCAGCTTGAACCATTCCCCATTTCAGGCCTGTTTGCAACTAACACTTGTTGATAATATACACAAACATTGAGAAAAGTGTGTTGAATTTTAAATAGCTGTATTCACCCACCCCCCTACAGCTTAGAGCAACAAACCAGGGAAACCTTTTAGGACCTAGAACTGGTATCATAGCAGATAGAGTGTGTGTTAACTCTAGATGTCAAATTCTCCCTATTTCCCCATGGACAATAGTGCTACCAGCTCATCCTCCTACTATGACAATGATTCAATGGCAAAACCTCCGAAGTTCAATCATCAGAACTTCTCTAGTAGAAAGTGCAAAATGATGCTCTATTGGGAGAATCTGGATGTACAACTGCCAGAGATAGTAATGGAAGGTCCCTATGTGCCAACTTCTGTTACTACTATCACTCCTGCTGCTGAAGGAGCTGCTCCGGAAATCAGGACCTTTGAAAAGGCAAAAGCTGAATGGTCTGATGAAGACAAAAGGCTGGTTGCTCTTAATGCAAAGGCCAGGAACAACCTGGTTATTTCTCTTCCTGATGATGTGTTCAAACAGGTTGAGAAAATGAAGACTACAAAGGAGATGTGGGATACTTTGTGTACCGCCTATGATGGTCCCACTATCACACTGGATAATAGGATTAACAATCTTGTTAGACAGTATGAACTCTTCTTTGCAAAACCGAAGGAGTCTCTCACTGAAACTTATACCCGATTCACTGCTCTAATCAATGATCTCAAAGCTGTTGGGATCACCAAGGACAGCTTAACTCTGGTAAACAAGTTTTTGGACATCTGCCTGAGGAATGGAATTATTTTTCTACTATCCTAAGAAACTCAGGCACCATCAAAGGTATCGATCTTGTAAATCTTTAAGGGTCTTTACTAAATGATGAACAATCAAGGAAACAGAAAAGAAATGCCTTGGAGATGTCCAAAAGAGGTGTTGCCTTAGTGGCCAGCGTGAGACAACCTGCTGGTCAGGTGTGTGATGTGTTCACACAAGCTGATCAACAGGCTGATGATGAAACGGAAGAATTGTTTAAGGAAGAAGACTGTGAAGATCTTACTGAATTTGATGATTTGCAAATGATTGCCATGCTTGTCTAGAAAATTCAATAAGAAGAGGTTTTGGGGAAACTTGCTGTAAAAGAAGTAAGGTGCTTTAAAAAAGAAAGCATTTGACAAAACTAAGGTTGAGTGCTTTAAATGTGGCAAAACATGCCATATAGTTGTTGACTGTGTGTCTAAAGCTTTTGGCTCAACATCCAAAGCATACAAGACAAATAAGGACGATGGCTACTGGGTTAAGTACCTAATGGTCATGGCTAAGATGAGAAAGTTGGAAGACTCAGTGGCTTCCAACAAGCAAAAGGGACTCATGGCTGAGACATGTGACTGGGAGGAATCTGACCCTTCATCAGATGAAGATGATAAACAATTGTCTGATGGCCAACACTGATGTCCCATCAACAAGCAATTTCAAACAGGACATGGCTGAAGCTGAGGCTCTTAGTAACTTGGAGAATTAGAACCCAACAATGATGTATAAGGTACAAAATTTTATGGATTACAGTTTTGATGAAAAAGTAAAAGCATTTGAATATTTACTTGTTGATCTAAAAGCTGCTATTGAGAAGCATGATGCTTTGTTGTCTGAGATCTCCAAGTTAAAAACTTATATTGAGATAACAACTATAAACTGGATAGCATTCATAAGTTTGAAACTTAACTTGATGAAGTAAAACTCATCAATACCATTTTATTAGATGAAAAAAGAGAGACAGACACAAAGCATGCCAAGCTTCAAAATATTATTGACTCTTCGTGCCAATCTTCACAGAAAGTCAATCATTGTATCAGTCAACAGATTCCTGCTCAAATCCAAGCCTATCTTGGAGGGGATCTTGATACAGCAGCCTCAATTGTTGAGATAAATAATCTGGAAAAAGACTTATCCACTCTTGGTGAGCTTCCAAATACTTTCATTCAGAAAGTAAATGGAAAGCTAATATCAACAAATAGGTTTGTCAGGCCTCAAAACACTGATAGCTTGTGTGAAAAAGTTCTAAAAACTGATGATGGAATGTGTTCTCCATCAAATCAGTCTGCTAAGTGCACAGCTGGGTCACACAAGCAAAAGAAGGGAATACATGTTCAAACTGCAGCTTTGGACACTAAACCTTTCAACAAGACAGGTTCTGGATCTAAAGTTGATGGTAAGAAACCTGATAATCCTTTTGTTGCTGAACACTTTGAGAAAAAGTTTTAAAAAGGTAAGTAGCCTACTTTCAACAGGGGTAAGTCTCATATTGAAAGTAAATCTGTTGTGATTTCAAATAATTTTTAAATCATAATGGAAAACTGGTTATAAATGAAGGTAAGTCTTTGAAAACCAGAAGCAATGATTATGTTGATAGGCAACATCCATCACATCTCAGTAAGGGCAAAGGTAAAGCCATTGCTCAACCTGAGAAAGTTTAAAATAAGTTTCCCGAACCTGAGGAAGGAAAAAGGCCAATCATACTTCCAATATTTGATCTCTGCCCTCCTAAAAAGAGTAAAGAGGACACAGGTTGTGCTATCTACTCAAACTGTTGATTCTTCTATAAATTGTAATAAGTTTGCTAAACCTGTTGAGAAGTTCAACAAAAATGTTCCAAAATGTGTTTCTGGAAGTACTTCTTCCGAAAAGTCTAAAAAGAGAAAATGCTACAAATGTGGGAAAAAGACACATATGGCCAAAGACTGTCCTGAAACTGAGAACATGAGGCCTGCTGACACTCTTAGTTCTGAAATTGTGAAAACCAGCAGTGTTGGAAGTAACATGATCAATGAGGATAGTATCCAAGCTGATATAATCCAGGTAGGAAATATTAGTGTTGATCTTACTGGTGATCAAGAAGAATAACTCATCCCTATGATAAACAACCATCCCAGGTTTGGTACTTGGACAGCGGCTGCTCAGGCCAAATGAAAGGTTGCAAGGACTTGCTGAGTGATCTCAGGCCTGAAATAGGGCCAAAAGTCACCTTTGGTGATAATGTTCAGGGATCCACAGATGGATATGGAACCCTTCAAGCTGGTGCTGCCATATTCAAAAGAGTAGCCTATGTGTCTGGGCAAAAACATCAGTCAACTGTGTGATGCTGGCTACAAGGTTAACTTTGATGAGCAGTTGGGGTACATACTGGATTCCCAAGGCAAACTTGTGTTGTGTGCACAAAGGAAGAAAGGTGTATATGTTGTAGACATGAAATCTTCTGATCCCACAACTAAAAACTGCTTTATCTCAAGGAGAAATGAAGACCTAACTTTGTTATGGCACAAAAGGCTATCGCACCTGAACATCAAGAATATCAACAAACTCTGTAACAAAGAGTGGGTAACAGGTTTGCCTTCTATAACCTTTGTTAAGGATAACCTCTGCACAGCTTGTGAGAAAGGCAAGCAGAGAAAAACATATTTTAAATCCAAGCATAATTTTTTTATTGATACTCCTTTCTTTTTAATCCACATGGACTTATTTGGACCAGTCAGTGTCCCAAGTCTAGGAGGTAGAAGATACACTCTAGTAATGGTTGATGAGCTCTCAAGGTTTACATGGGTGATCTTTCTGAATACCAATGGAGAGGCTATTAAAGAAATTATTGGATTTATCAAAAAAGATGGAGGTGCTGAACTCTGCTGAAGTTAAGCAGCTTTGAAGTGATCATGGTACTGAATTCTGAAACCGTACTCTTGAGGACTTCTGTGAAGAAAGAGGGATTCTCACAAAACTTTTCAGCTATAAGAACTCCATAACAAAATGGAGTTGCTGAAAGGAGGAACAGAACTCTCATTGAAGCTGCTAGAATCATGTTGTGTGCATCGGGTTTATCTTCATCATTTTGGGCTGAAGATGTCAATACTGCATGCGTCACTCAAAACAGATCCTTAGTGGTGAAAAGGTTCAACAAGACTCCCTATGAGTTAATCAAAGGGAGGAGGCTAAACATTAGTTATTTCCATGTGTGTGGATGCCCCTGCTTCATTCTGAATCATAGGGACCAACTAGCAAAATTTGAACCCAAAGCTTATGAAGTTGTGTTTGTTGGATATTCTGCAATCTCTAAAGCCTACAGAGTATACAACTACAAAAGAAAGGTGATAGACGAGTCTACCAATGTCACCTTTGAGGAGTCTAGGAGTGCCCCCACCAAAGCTGTTCCTGAATCAGTTTCAGGACAGTTCATCTTTGATGATCTCATGCATTCCATCGATAAAGAAAACGACTCAAAAGCTTCCACTTCACCCAGAGTGGAACCTATTAATCACAATGGACATGATGATGACTATGTTGATACACCCTGTTTGAATAAGTGTACTGACATAATTAATACACCATGTCCAGAAACCAATCAATGTGTAACAACCCAACTTTTAACTAATTCTAAATATCTGATCATCGAACCAATAATGTATATTATTACATTATTTGAATTATAATTTAATTAAGTTTTTTGAAATATTTAATTAAATTATATAAATGTTTAAATTATGAATTTTGATTTAATAAATTATTAAGATAATTAAATAAAAGATATATAAGATACGAAAGTAATAGTGGGTTAAGTAGCAAACATAACTAGTTGAAGTATATAAACGGAGTTTAGGTCATAAATCAGATTTTTACTCTCTCTCTCTAGCTTTCTTTCTCTAGAATTCTCTCTCTCTAAGATTTCTTCTAAACCGACCGTCGGATCATCAAGATTTATACGTCATTGAGAAGATCGTGAAGAATAATACAAGATTATAGAGTTGCATGTATGATATCACACGAAATTGAGGTAATAATTTACGTTTTAAGCTTTATATTTTCGGTTTTTAAAAGATGAATTCGAATTTAAGGTTTCATAGGATTTAAAGTTAGTTTAACTTAAGATTTAACTAGAATAAGTTTAATATAAACGAATCTAGGCTTAATATCTAACATATATATGATTTTGGCTTGAAAAATATAAGATTTAAAGCTGTAACTGATGAACAAATGCGAGAAAACAAGAACAAACTCGAAATGTATGAACAAACTCGACTTTTATTGCTAAAATCGAATTATGGTTCGAATTTAACCATTAAACTCGAAGGTGGTTCGACTTTAGACATTAAATTCGAATGTTGCATTGAATCTAGACATGAAATTCGAATTTAGTTAAGGGGTGTTCGAATTTGTACCTAAGTTCGAGATACATGCTTCGAATTTAATCATTCACTTCGAATTTATACATGGAACTTCGAATTTACTCCTTAAATTCGAATGGGTATTCGAATCTAGTGCAAATATTTCGAACTTGAGCTTAATTTTGAATGTAATGGCTTCAAGTTTAGTATATGGGTCAAATTTAATGATATAAGTTAGAAGGATGTCTTCAAATTTAGTTAATAAGTTTTGAATTTAATATGTAACATTGAAAACCATTCTTTAAACTTGAATATCTTGAATAAATCATATGATCAATACATAAAATAACAAGAATAAATACTTTAATGATTAACTATATATGTATGATTATATATATATACAAAGATCTTTAAAGAATATAAAGAACAAAGAATACAAATGAAAGAATGAGATTGATGATCATGTGATCAAGATATAAGATTTTGAGATTAAAAATCAACGAGCGAATATTGAGCTTATTAAATTGAATGAACACTGAATATATATTATTCAGGTGATATAAAAGCTAATAAAATATCAGAATTGATATGAATAACAGATTGAGCAACAAGCAAAATGGCGAGCATCTGAAAGTCTGACATAAGTCAGATAGTGGTTCTAATCCACTACAGATTGTGAGCAACAGAGCCAGAGCCAGAAAGTGCAAATAACCAGTAACTGTGAGTTGTAGATTTCAATTTAACTGCATATTATGTGAATTGAGACTTTTGTTGTATGATCCTGATTTATTTGACATTCTGATCTTGAGCTTATTGATATATTGTCATAGTATATTTACTGTGATTTGTTGAGCTGAGTATTTCTTCCTCTAGATTCGATTCTTTGACGAGTCATTTGATTGTTAAGCTTAACACCATCACTATTGCTCAGTGTTGGGATAATGTTAGGCTTATGATGTGCTGATTTACGTGATGAAAGCACAGAGGGTAGCTAGAGCTGAGCATTCCGATGATATCCATATAGAGCTTTTACTGGTAGCTAGCCCAGTACGTGGCTGATCCCCACTAATGATGCGTGTGTATGGATTTATCATCATCCGAGCATTCCTTATGAATTTGTCTAAAAGTCTCAAGAGCAACAACAGTTTTATAACTGGGAGCTGAGCAAAGTCGCGCATCAAAAGAGCATTAATTGGCCAATGTCCCTTCGAGATTGAGCTGTGCATGAGCCTAGTGCAGTGCATAAGCAATAGAGCTGAGCCGTGCATGAGCCGAGTGCAGTGCATCTGCTTCCGCGTTATTGCATGTTAAATGTGAAATTCTACATTCTCACTAAGAAAATAAGCTTACCCGTTGTTGCATTATTTTTCAGGTAAAGGCAAAGGATTGGCTGGACCTAGTTCATAGGTCAGGACTTGAAAGAGCTTGAAGTGCATTAGAACCTGTTCCAATACCTTGGTACTTGATTAAAGATAGAGCTTTGGGGTTTGGGCTAGTTTACATTTGTGCTTTGATGAAATAGTCTAGAATTCCTGTACCTTATATTTAGTCTTTTGTCTCTGATTGTAATTAACTTTTATTCCGCAACTGTTAATTTTATTTTAGTTTCATGATTGATATTGCGTTGCTACTGGGCCTTGACTTGAGACCTTTGAGAAATCAGAGGGTTTCACACAATGCTACTTTCCCAAGATCCTCTGCTGATGTGTTCAACAATAGAGATTCATGTTAAACAGGCTCAAGATAACACGGTGTCTGAAAATCTTGAAAGCTGTTCGACAAGACCTGATGAAGATGAAAATGATATAAGAGAATCTACATTGAGACATGATCTTAAGCAGATTAGATGTCACTCCGATGATCAAATAATTGGTGACATCAACAAAGGGGTACAAACAAGATGGGACAGCTTAGGAAACTTTTGTATGTTTTCTAGCTTTGTGTTCCTGATGGAGCCAAAGAAAGTGGATGATGCTCTAAAAGATGCCAATTGGATCACTTCCATGCAAGAAGAGCTCAGTCAGTTTGAGAGAAATAAATTATGGAAGTCGGTCCCTGTTCCTAAAGATAAAACCATAAAGGGGACCAAGTGGGTTTTTAGAAATAAGATGGATGAGCAAGGTCATGTCATGTTAAAAACAATTCGTTTGTTTCTAGCCTATGCTGCCCACAAGAAGAAGGGATAGACTATGTTAAAAAATTTGCTCCAGTGGCCAGGTTAAAAGCAATTCGTTCGTTTCTAACTTATGCTGCCCACAAGAGCATGAAGGTATTTCAAATGGATGTGAAGAGTGCATTTTTGAATGGTAAGCTGCAGGAAGAAGTATATATCAAGCAGCCTCCAGGTTTTGAAAGTGAACAACATCCAGGTTTTGTCTATAAGTTGGACAAAGCTCTCTATGGTGTAAAACAAGCTCCTAAACCCTCGTAAGACACTCTTACTGATTTCCTTATGAGCAATGGCTACTCCAGAGGTAAAGTGGATACCACATTGTTCATAAACAAGGTGAAGTGTGATTTTATGCTTGTTCAAATTTATGTGGATGACATAATATTTGGTTCTACTAATGAGCAGCTATGCAAGAATTTTTAACTACTCATGAAATCAAAATATGAAATGAGTATAATGGGTGAACTTTCTTTCTTTCTAGGATTACAGGTTAAATAAACCTCAAATGGAATTTTTATTAATCAAAGAAAGTATACTTTGGATCTTTTGAAAAAGTTTAAATTTAATCAAAGTTCTCCCATCAAAACCCCAATGGCAAATAATGTAAGATTGGATGCTGATGCCAGTGGCAAAGCTGTTTTAGTAACAGCTTACAGAGGCATGATTGGGAGCTTACTATACTCAACTGCTAGTAGACCAGATATCATGTTTGCTACCTGTTTATGTGCTAGGTTTCAAGCTGATCCTAAGAAATCACATCTAGATGCTGTAAAAAGAATCTTCAGATACCTAAAGGGCACACCAGGTTTGGGTCTTTGGTATCCCAAAGACTCCAGCCTTGAACTAATTGGCTAATCAGAATCTGATTTTGCAGGATGCAAGCTAGACAGGAAAAGCACAGCAGGTGGATGTCAACTCCTTGGTGGAAAGTTGTCAGTTGGTGTCGCAAGAGCAGAACTCAGTTTCTACTTCCACTGCTGAAGCTGAGTACATTGCTGCTGGAAACTGCTGTGGGCAGATTCTATGGATGCAGCATCAGCTTGAGGATTATGGACTTTTATATAGATAAACTCCTATTTTTTGTGATAATACAAGTGCCATAGCTATCTGCAAACAATCCAGTTTTTTCATTCTAGAACAAAGCATATAGAAGTCAGACATCACTTTATCTGAGATCACATCCAGAAAGGTAATGTCGAGGTAAGTTTTATTTCCACAGATGAAAACAGATTTAATTACCTTTTAAGCAAGCTGGGAATGTTAAATAAAAGTGACTCACTGTCAATTGATGCTCTAAAGATTTCATGTTCAAATTCTTCAGATTTCACAAAACAGTTTAGACAGAACAGGCTCTACTTGTTCTGTACTTAGCTAGTCTTTGAAAACTTTAACAGTTTTGACATATAACAGGCTTGACAAAATACGTTTTAATCTCAAACCTATTCTGTTGTACCAACCTCTAACCTTCTCACTCTCTAACATATGCCCAGGCTATGGAATTACTCTCCAAAGTCTCCCTACCTTCACCCAATAATCCACAAACTCCTACATCTTCGCCATCACCTACACATTCACATTCCTCACCATCCACCAAATCCAAACAATCCACACATACTCCTTTATTCCCCAAAGATCTTCCTTTGAATGATTAGCTATCTTTGCTGACCAATAAAGTTGCTTCTTTGGAAACCACAGTGACATCCCTACCTTCTATCATATCAGACTCTGTATCTGCTCAACTTCAGGGGTTCCTTGATTCGTTCAGGACTTCTTTTCTAATCCTTGCTCCCGAAGCGGATCAATCCTCTAAGCTGCTTGCACTCACTGCATAGCTGCAAAACACTCTCCTCTACCCTCTCAAGAATTCTTTCGTCCCAACAAGACCCTGTGTCCTCACTGTTAGTTGTTTCCCAACAACTATTAGTTGTACTTGATATTTGCACAAACGCTCTCCCTTCCACCTTGGCCAGTCTGAACACTCTAGTGGTCTCCCTGTCCAATTTTGTGTCATCAAACTTTGATGATATGCATGATTCTATTAAAAAAAATCTTGCACGGCTTCAAAGTTTGGTGTTCATAGCTTCTGACAGGGAAGCCATTGCTCAGTTGTTATCCCTTGCTTCCTCTGACACTACCTCCCTTCAAACCTGTGTTACCCAACTTGCAGAGGTTAAGGATAACTTGGTTTTCTTAGTGCATAGCCTTGTTGGTTATAAACCTGCTGCCAAAACTGCTGCCCAGCCTGCTGGATTCGTTCCTACAGGCAGACCCATTGTTGAAGGCTCTGAGCCATCTCCTTCAAAGGGGAGAAGATATCTACCTCAAAGACCAAATCTAAGGGGGAGAAATCTTCATGTCCCTCTAAGAAGAAATCATCATTAGTGGGACAAGCAGCAGGTCTTTCCCAAATAGGTCGTACTGCCGATGTCTCTAAAATAACTGAAGCTGCTCAACCTACTCAGGCTGGATCTCCAAACCCTGCACCATCTAAGTGGGAGGAATCCATTCCTGTGGACAGGACAAGCAGATAGAGACATCTGATCTTGGAGCAAACTAAAGCCGAAGAGGAAGAGGAAACTGAATCTGTCATAACCACGACAGCTAAAGGGAAGAGAAAAGCCTTAGTGGACACTTACTATCTCAAAGCTGCTTAACTAAAATTTGATAAAGCTCGGGCCAATGAAATGGGTCTCCCCATGGAAACTTATTATGAATTCAAAGAAGAGCAGCCTCAGATAGAAAAGTTAAAGAGAGAAGAAGCCTCTGCTAAAGCTACAAAGGCCTTTGCATACAAGGAGGCAAGAAAAGCTAAAATGCCTTCCTTGGATATTCAAAGGAAACTGCTTGAGGATGCCAATGAGTCAGTGGCTGAGAAAGGAGGAGAGAAAGAAAAGGATGCTCAGGTCTCTATGATCAAATCAAAGTCAGCATCCTCCTCAACAAGAGCCCAAACACACTTTGACAACTTGGCAAGGAAGAAATTCTTTAATGTTGCCAACAGAAGGCATGCCAAGGAAACAATTGTCAAAGCTGCCCCCATTTCAAAAAAGGCAAACAGTGGAAAATCCAGATAACCAGGCTTGGTGATGAAGGTCCAGAACATGAAGCATATAAACACACTGATGTTGCTCAAATGGGGTACAGAGAGTGGGTTTAATTGGCAGTAGCCCTGAGTCAGTCTAAGTCTAAAACTGGTAAGACTATCATGGCATATGTCAAGACATTAATGGAAAGCGTTAAGAATCTTGGCCTAATCTCAGAAGAACAAATCAAGGGTACCTCAGTGGTTGAACTCAAGATTAAGGCCAGGAGAAAGAGGAAGGACACTGAGCTGGAGGAACTCCTAATGATGATTGAGCAAGACATTCTAGCTGTATAGATCAAGGGATTGAATCACAGCCTGCCCAGAGGAGTGGAACCTGGGGAACACAAGCTTATAGAAGAACCTGAGTTTAAGGTATTTTTTTTATAGATCCCCTAACAAAGAAAATGTGTTTCTAGAGAGGATCTAATTAGCATAAGGTTGGTCTTAAGCAGCTTGTAGCTTTTGGACTTGCCAACTCCTTCAAACAATCTTCAAGATGGAGAGCAGCTATCTGGGAATAGCTCAAAGGCTCCCATGAGAGAGGAGAGCTTCAACATCCTAACTTCATGTTCCTCATAAATGAAATGAAGGAAATTGAAGAAGCCAGGGAGCATTTTAAACAAATGTTCGAAGAATGACCACAACTTCTTGGAGGTCCATCTATTGCTGAGTAGATGAAGAATGGAAGCTATCCATAAGTTGGACAGGCTTGCCGTTACCTGCTCCCACCATCTACAGTCCAAATTTGTTGAAACTTATCCTTGTACACACGTTGTACTTCATTACATTAGTTGTAATTTTATTATTACATCAGTTGTAATCCACATTAGTACATTAGTTGTACTTTTGTAAAAACATGTGTTGTTTGTAATCAAAATCAGTGTATATATAAACTGATCTTTTACTTTACTTCAATGTTGTAATTTAATTTCATAAAAATGTATTGTAAAAATATATAGTGATTTTTGATAGAATCAGCTTAGACTGATTATTGAAAATAGGGGGAGATTGTTAGGCACAAAAAGGCCTCAGTCAAACTAGCTCTACATCATAGGGGGAGATTATTAATCAAACCTCTTTGATGCACTTGAAGGTATAATTTAACGTCTGTTAATGCCTTATTGAAACCTGATAAGTGATTTTCAATATTAGTCAAAGGTGTTTACCCTGTTGCATTTGTTGCAACAAAGGCAGATTAACCAAGCTGTTCTATTCTGTTGAACAAGCTGGACATAAACTGTCTACGCTGCTCTATCCTGTTGAGCAGTTTGGACAAATTCAAAGTGTTCTGTTCTTTGTGAACAGACTAAGCACTTTATGGAATATGTTTACATCTCCTCATGTATTGTCTTGACCAAAAGATCAGTTTACAAAGTCAAAGACAAACGTGGAAAAACAGAAGCTGCAAAGACTGCCTCTGCTAATCTGTTACATGAAGACAAAGTGGATATTGAAATTGGTGATTTGTTATATCAAAATGGCAATACAAGATGAATGGTTTAAAGTTGACATTTCTCTTTTAGTTAAAGCCTTCTATAACAGAGACAAAAAGGAAAAGACAAAAAGATTTTGCAATATAAAGATAATTTAGCTTTGTCAGAACGTGCAAAAAAGTTGTTTTGTCTTTTTGGAAAGACATCCCACTATCTCTTCGTCCAATGAGGAAGCTTCACTGAGATTCTCAGTGAGAGCATAAAAGGAAGCTTCTAAGAAATGTGACATAACCAAGAGAGTGTGATATTCAGAATGTGCAAAGAAGTGAGTTTTCATGCATGCAAGTCTGTTTGAATAAAATAGTAAAGTGTGTCCAAGCTGTTCTTGTTCAAGCTGTCCGTCTCTCTGTCTTGAAAATAGTAAGTTCATCTTACTGAGTGTATTCATTGTGTCTAGTCTCAGTGTGTCTTAGATTAGTTAAACATCTGTTGCATCTGTCATCTCAGCTTAAACCATTCCGCAGTTCAGGCCTGTTTGTAATCAACACTTGTTGATAATATACACAAACATTGAGAAAAGTGTGTTGAACTTTGAATAGTTGTATTCAAACCCCCGCCCCCCCTCTACAGATTAGAGCAACATACTAGGGAAACCTTTTTGGACCTACACAATGGCATCCCAATCCCACTCCGGAGAGAATGTACCTCCCCCTAGCTCTCAACACTCTGACCCAAACCATCAATTAGACGAGAAAATAACCTCGAGATCAGTTGCACAAGCCCCCAGAGACTCAGAGAAAATCTTTCCATAGAAAATGTTGCTCGAAATAAAAGCCAACAACTTACTACTAGACCCAGCCTTCCTAAACAAAACCGAAGAAGATCTTGACCTTCGCCTATCTAATCAACTGGTTGAAGAAATTCTATTGGGCCACCGTATATCCTATGCCCTAACCAGCCATCCTCGACCCCGACCACCCCAAGTATATCTCCAACAATTCTTGCATACCCTCACCTACCACCTAGAGCCAGAAAACGAACATATTTCCGTTGACATCGAGGACCACTCAGCTGAAATACCATTCCAGAAGTTTCAGCATATACTGCAACTTCCTCGTCGTCGAGATTTTCCTGGTCGTTTTGAGTATGACAAAGAGTTACCTGAGGAACAAATATTTCGAGAGATACAACAACTAGGCAATGATGGCCAATTCGAAAAGTCATTTCAATTCCACTGATGGAAACTCCTAGGCCCATGGTACTATATGTACTCTATCTTTGATCGCTGTTTAACCGTCAGAGCCACCGGTATTGACCGCGCAAGTCTCACAATCCTCCGCAGTTTCCACAACATGCCTATAATCTCCACCACAATTATTCCTGGACACTGTGGACTGAGATGATAGAAGTTATTCAAGCAAATGGGATTCCTCGGGTCAAATAATTTGTCCCAGCTCAGCGATTCTTGCAAATCATCATCTCTCACTGCATGTCCAACATCATGGAAATTAAACCTCGAGATCACGAAATGGGAGTTCTGGATTTTCAAATGAAGTATTTTCATGATCCAATCACTCCTCCAGGGATTCCCGTCGGACCGCTAACAGAAAAGCTATTCGCCTATGCCAATCAAGGATCTCAGTTACTTAGGGATTTTAGAGAGAGAATCACTCCGATGACCCAGCCAACACCGAATAAGCCTGCCCAAGGAGCTCACCCTGAGCTACTAGGTTTTGGGGTAGTTCAGCGGGAAAATGTTGATGGGGGTGTCGAGGGTAGACTGCCTGATATCGCCGAAGAGGGAGACTGAGAGAGTGAGGAGACGCACAAAGTTCAACTATCTCCGTTAGGAATTCCCTCTCCTCCGTCTCCACATGATGAAGATGTAGATGATGATGATGATGATGTCACTCCCCCGCTTTCATTACAACTCGCTCTCTCGCAACCTTGCGTGAGATCATCAAGAGTCGAGTGGGAGTTAGGGAAATTGCAGAGAGAGTCAAGCCACTTATAAGGCGGGCAGCCACATCTGCTACGGGCGCCCATGTGTTGGGCGCCGGTATTGAAGAAGCCGTCACTAGCCCAGTGACGCAAGCCAAAACCCCACCCAGCCATTCACCGTCTTCTCAACAAGCCGGTGTTTTAACTTTGCACGAGGACTAAGTACATACACTACCTGCAACTCATTTGGAGTTCGCAGATATTGAAGAAGGTACCCAAGATCTGATGTCACCGTCTTCTTTTTGTGCATAATCGAGTCTATTGGACATTGACAATAATAAATCTTTTGCTAGGACACTCGAGTCGATTCACAAGCAACGTCTGCGTGAAGTTGCTGGAACACTCGGAGTCGTGCAGACTGAAAGTGCACTGGCAATGATGAGTGGATGTCCTGTCATGGCTACATGCTAGCCAGCTATGAACACAGACCATCAAGGGACCTCTACAGAGCCTCCCACGATGCAAATTGAGCGCCTAAGTGGCACCGGGATACAACAGGACTCCTTGTCCAAAGCTGAGTTCGCTAAGTTCAAGGCTCTCATGTGACAAAAACTGAGTGACATGTGCACCTTTATATCTCAGCAACCAGCCATTCCCGCCGTTCCATCCCTTGACGCTGCAAAGTGAACTTTCCATTCTCTACTTAAAGCATCATCCAATCTATCATCAACCATGTAACATCCTAAGAGTTTAAAATGTTGTAATTGAGGATAATTAGCTTAATTTTTGAGATTTATGTAAGCAGGTTGGATTATTGGTAAAAAGTTATCTATTCGGAAATTAAGTATTTGGTAATTTAAATGTTGGTTGTTATATTGAGTAATTAAAGAATTTGAGGATTTCAATATTTTAATAAGTATGATGAATTATAATTGTTAGCGATGATAAAATAAGATGAGAATCCTTATTTAATAAAATCAGATAAGTGGAGGGGTCGCTTATGTGAATAACTATAACTTTTGAATAAATGACTTTTTATAGTATTTCATTTGCCACTTTCATCTTTTCATGTTCAAGACATTCTCACAAACTCACTAAGGCTCTGCTGAAATTCGAATTTGGGGAAGGAAAATTCGTGAATCAAAGATGAATATTATCATGAATCAGTTGGAATTAAGGTGAGAACATTATTTCTCAACTTGGGGTGCCAATCGGTCTATTGTGTCTACTGTCTTTGCTCAACAACTATCCATGCCACTGTCTAAGTTATCTGCTATACTTGATATTGAGTCTTCTAGTAACACGTTAGTCAAGGTAGATCTCGTATATCATAATTGCACGTTAGTGATTGAAGATGTAGTCTTTAATCTTGACTAAATTTCGATAGAGTTTAGTGAGTTCGATGTGATTGTCGGAATGGACAGGTTAATTGAGAATGAAGCCCACATAGTCTATAAGAAGCGTTTGCTGACTATTGCAAAAGCCCAAAAGCTTGTTGCAAAGGGTTGTGATACTTACTTGGCATATGCTATTGATGCCAAGGTTGAATAGAAGATTGTGGCCAATGTGCCTGTTGTATTCGAATTCCCGGATGTGTTTCAGAAGACTTGTCTGGTGTGCCACCTGAAAGACAAGTGGAATTTTGAATTAACTTGATCCCTGGGGCTGCCCCGATAGCTAGTTCTCCTTATCGCCTTGCTCCTACCGAGATGCAAGAAATGATGAAACAACTTCAAGAGTTGTTAGACAATGGCTTTATTCGACCGAGTTCATCTTCGTGGCAGCCCTAGTACTGTTTGTGAAAAAGAAGGATGACACGATTGGAATGTGCATCAACTACTGTGAGCTGAATAAGTTGACAATTAAGAACAAGTATCCGCTGCCAAGAATTCATGACTTATTTGATCAATTATATGGGGCGAGTGTATTCTCTAAGATTGATTTGAGGTCGGGATACCATCAGTTGAATGTTTGGGAGGAGGATGTACCAAAGATAGCATTCAGGACTCGATATGGGCACTACGAGTTTCTGGTTATGCCATTCGGATTAACCAACGCCCCGACTGTCTTCATGGATCTGATGAATAGGGTTTGCAGACCCATGTTAGATAAATTGATGATAGTGTTTATTGACGATATCTTGGTGTATTCCAAGTCTGAGGCTGAGCATGCTGTTCATTTGAGGGAGTTGTTTGAATTATTGAGAAAGGAAAAGTTGTATGCCTAATTTTCCAAGTGCGAGTTATGGCTGCAACAGATTCAGTTTAAGGGCATGTGATTTCGGGAGCTGCGATTTCTGTAGATCTAGCTAAAGTTGAGGCTAAAAAGAACTGGGAGCCGCCTCGTTCAGCTACAGAGATAAGAAGTTTTCTCGGATTGGCAGGATATTATTGGAGGTTTATTAAAGACTTCTCGAAAATTGCAGTACCGTTGACTGCATTGACAAAGAAAATTTCGCCATATGTGTGGGAAGCTGGACATCAAAATGCGTTCGAATCATTGAAAAAGACATTAAGTGAAGCACTAGTACTTGTCTTATCAGAGGGCAATGAAGACTTTATAGTATACACTGATGCTTCGAGGCGGGGGTTATGCCTTGTACTGATGCAGCGTGGGAAAGTTAATGCATACGCCTCGAGACAGCTTAAGCAGCACGAGAAAGACTACTCAGCTCATGATCTGGAGTTGACCGGTGTAACGTTTGCATTGAAGTTGTGGAGACACTATCTCTATGGAACTAAGTGTCAACTCTATACGGACCACAAAAGTTTAAAGTACATCTTTAGTCAGAAGGAGCTCAACATTAGTCAAAGAGGCTCGATGGAACTTATAAAGGATTACGAGTGTGAGATCCTTTATCATCCTGTAAAGGCTCATGTTGTAGCCGACGCGTTAAGCCGCAACGCATATTCAAAAAACTATTGCTATATGATGACTTCAACGATGTTAACTTCCACGATTATTAATGATGTGAAAGTCGCTCAACTGGAAGCTTTAAAAGAAGAAAACATTGAAGCCGAGGATATAAGAGTACAACAGAAGGTTATGGAAACGAGTGAATCGGGAGTAAAAGGTGTGAACGGGAGAATCTAGGTGCCAAAGCTTGGGTGCATGAGAAGAGTAATCATTGAAGAAGAACATCAATCAAAATTTTCTGTACATCCTGTGAGCACAAAGATGTTCAATGAGTTAAAACAAGACTTTTGGTGGCCCGGATTGAAGAAGGACATTGGACAATATGTTCAAAGGTGCAGGACATGTCGGTTAGTGAAAGCCGACCATCAACAGCCATACGGCAGTTTGCAACCACTTTCTGTACCAGAATGGAAGTGGGAGCACATTACAACAGATTTTTTCTCTAAGTTTCCGAAGACTAGGCGTCAAGATGATGCAGTTTGGGTAATAGTATAGGTTGACTAAGTTGACACACTTTATTCCGATTAGAGAAAGTTATTCCTTGGAAAGGTTGGCACAGATCTACATGTGTGAGATTATCTCTAGACACGGAGTCCCGAAGTCCATTGTATCAGATAGGGATTGTCGCTTCACATGTAATTTTCGGTCTACTTTGCAAGTGGGAATGGGTACGAGGATTGCTATGAGTACAACGTATCATCCGCCAACTAATGGTCAAAGTGAACGGACCATCATTACACTCAAAGATATGATACGATCGTGCATTTTGGATCTGGGTGGTAATTAGGACAATCATTTACCACTAATAGAAGTCTCGTACAACAACAGTTACCACGCGACCATAAAGAAATCACCGTTTGAGGCACTATAGGGAAGGAGATGTAGGACTCCTACATGTTGGAGAGAAACCGGAGAGACTCCGATTGCTTGGCCGGCATTGCTACAAAAGAATAATGAGAAGATACAGCTGGTACGACAGAATATGAAAGCAGCCCAGGATCGACAGAAAAGCTATCATGATAGGAGGCATAAATCAATCAATTTTGATGTAGATGAGTGTGTGTCTCTGAAAGTATCACCTATGAGAGGTGTTACTCGTTTTGTTAAAAGAGGAAAGTTAGCTCCGAGATTCGTTGGACCATTCAAAATAATAGAAGAAGTGGGAAACCAATCCTACCGTTCGAAGTTGCCTGAAGAGATGTCGGGCATACATCCAGTGTTTCATGTTGGGAATCTCAAAAAGTAATTTATTATTGGCAACGAGGACTGGGCTGATCACACAGACTTACAAAATGATGGAAGGCTCTGATATGTGGAATAACCGGAGCTTGTCTTGGTTACCAAAGTGAAAAAGCTAAGGAACAAAGAGATAGAGATGGTGCTGATACGTTGGAAGCATCATAAGGGAACAAACCATACATGGAAATCAAAGACAGAGATGTTGAAGAAATATTCACACTTGTTTGAAGCTAAATAACTTCAAGGATGATGTTCAAGCGTGGTGAAGCCCATGCTGTAACATCCTAAGAATTTAATATGTTGTAATTGAGGATAATTAGCTTAAATTTTGAGATTTATGTAACCAAGTTGGATTATTTGTAAAAGGTTATCTATTCGGGAATTATGTATTTGGGAATTTAAATGTTGGTTGCTATATTGAGTATTTAAAGAATTTGAGGATTTCAATATTTTAATAAGTATGATGGATTTTAATTGTTACCGATGATAAAATAAGATGGGAATCCTTATTTAATAAAATTAGATAAGTGGAGGGGTCACTTATGTCAATAGCTATAACTTTTGAATAAAAGACGTTTTATAGTCTTTCATTTGCCACATTCATCTTTTCATCTCCAAGACATTCACACAAATACTTTCTAAAGCTCTGCTGAAATTCGAATTTGGGGAAGGAAAATTCGTGAATCAAAGCTGAATATTATCAAGAATAAGTTGGAATTAAGGTAAGAACAATATTTCTCAGCTTGGGGTTTTATTTTGAGAAAAAAAATGCATAAAATTCAGAATTAAAATCTTAAGTTCAGTGGTTGAATGCTTGATAAAATAGTTGGAAATCATCACTTGAACTTCCTAGAAGCTTTAGAAACAAAAATCAACCGTTGAATCGTCCTAAACAGTAAGAAATTTTAATTTTCGTGAAGTTTTGTGTTCTTGAAGAAAATATCCATATTTTGTGTTAAACTGGACTAATTAATGTGTTTTAGATGGGGAAAATGATGTAGAAACATCCCAATAATGTTTATATAACATTCGAATTAATTGCATGTTATTAGAAATTGATTTTGGAAATTTTTAGTAAAAACCCATATGTTGCGAGCATAGACCTGCTGGTCGACTCGGCGAGTTGCAAAGAACACATGAACCATCGTTTAAAAATTTGTAAGTGTTCGATTTGAATTCGGTTGGGACCCGAATTCGGATGGGATCCGAACATGGATGAGACCCTGAACTCGGATGGATCGAATCTCGGGTCAAGGAAAAATTCAGGTTGCAATTCGGGTATATGCAAAATTCGGTTGGGAACCGAAATCCGGCCGAGGATCCGAAATTCGGACCTCGACTAGGCGAGTCGGCCACTGTTCATGCGATATTCGGTTGAGGGTCATGAGATCTGAATTTCTTGTATAACAAATATACTTTTGGGATATCTTTTATATTATATTAAGGTATATATTGAAGGGTTATTTGGGAATAATAACACATCAAATTAGGGGTTTTGAACAAGAGTTTCGGATGCCAGTTTCGAATATTTTAACACGTTAATTGTAAAGATTTGATGCAAATTGTCAACGGACATATAATGATGATATGTTTACCTTTTGAAAATGTAACAGGTCCCTTGTGGTGTTGTTTAACCCAAGGTAGGGTACTTTGTGATACCGGTTGAAAGTCCGAGGAGAAGTAATATTAACTGTGGTTACATAACGCACCCACTATGAGTACCTACGATTATATATGTCTGCATTTATTTATTGTCAGTTGTGTTCATTGACGCATGTTGTATCACTTTCGATTGAAATTCTACTGACTTGCGTAATTATAGATGCACATTGTCGCTTGTTGCATGTCCTGATCTTTGTTGTGCATCTTTTGTTAGGCTTATGAGACATGATTGGTAATTCGATACTACCGAGGCTATATGACCAGGAGTTGATCCCTCCGAGGTCCTGATGGGCAGGTGTAGCATCCCCAATGGTAGTGTCTGCCTCAATTGAATGACTTATTCTGTGCATTGGCACGATGAAGCTGCGGCTCATTTCCATACTTCGTGTACGAAGAGGGTATACGGCCGTGTGTTATCGGTGTTACCCTTGTGTGCTGCATAAATATCTACTTAATGTATAATCTCTGTACTCACTAAGCTTTGCTTACCCCATAGTTGCTCGCTTTTTACATGAAAAGAAAAATCTGCTACCGGACCTTCTAGTTAGGTCTTTTTTTATTGAAGTCTTGGAAGATTTGCTACTTCTCAATTTGTAACTGAATTATGGGACCAATGTTGTAATATTTTGGGATGTTGTAATAATGTATTGAGTATGTAGATTTAGTCTGGAACCTTATACCACCGTAGGTTGTTTAACACTTGTATATTATTTATGTATTCTATTGCTTCCACATTTTATTAAGTAATCAGATCATTATGTAATGGTTATTGTATGGTGATTTATCCCGGGTGTTTTAATTGTGGTTATTGTAGCAAGGGTGTCACAAACCAATGCCTTGATCCTTAAAGTTCTGAAAAATGAAGCTTCTGTGTCGTCAAGTCAACAACATCTTATGGTTCATGTTGCTGCCCAAGGCACAAAGTGAAAGCATGATGATCAGGATGATCCTGATCAGCATGAGGGGGAGAAAAGAGCAAAAGCCGCTGGCGAAGCCCCGATGATATTTGAGGAATCCACTCCATCAAGTCCAAGACCATCAACTCCTCGCCAATTTGCGCCCCATGAGTCAGTAGCCGAGCTTCCGGCTGAGTCTCTTAAGGAAACAGACTCAGGAGCTCCGCTAGCTCTCACAATCTGGGAAAACCCTAGGACTTCACTGTATTTGACGATGAAGAAGAGATCATTATTGTGGTTCCTCTGCAAGATATTCAACCCAACTGAAGTAATCATCATAGACTCAGGTGAAGAGGAACAGGAAGCAATGGAAGATCAGTTAAAGGAATCCCTGCGTATAGAGTATGTCGGTGAAGAAGGTGTTGATCCTCAAGAGTGCCAATTTGAAATTCATTCTAATGATCCGGTTACGCCAGTTCCATCTCCAGCTCCAACTCCTAGTCCATCTCTTGCTCCAGCTCAATCAGTCTATCAAGGCTCCACCAGTCCAATAAAGATCTCAATGATCCCTGATCAGCTCTTCAAGCCTGCTGAATGCTCCATAAGATATCCAATATATCAAGAGCGCTCAGACAACCCAACTCCATCCTCTGCTGCTCCTAATGTACTTAATGAAATCCAGGCTACAAGCAGGGATGTCTGGAGGTGCAAATTCTTCTAAAAAATGAGAGGAACGACACAACAAAAGACTAACTGCCCAAGCACTAAACTGGGTAAAGCAGATGGTCAGTAGTCCGTACATGGAAGAAAAATACAGAATGATGTTTGTGTGAGAGTTAAAGACAGTTAGAACCGATATTATCTAGTCCGTCGAAGGCATGGAACAAAGAGATAGATCAGTGTATGTTGCCATGGTTGGTTCCTTGAGAAAAAGTAAGGAGTCAGTTAGGAGCAGATCACCAATAGTGAAAGTTATTAAGATCAAGTTTGACAAGTTCCTGAGTATCTTCTATCCAATCTTTGAAGTGGAACAAGAAGATAGAACATCCTCGGAACATACAGCTGCAGACTTTCCTAACTTGTTTTTTCAAGATCTTGAATTCTTATATTTACATCTGTTGTATAACAAAAGTATGGATCAAATTCCCCAGAATGCACAAAGAAGCGTTGTCAAGTTTCTTCACCGAAAGCTAACGTTATCGCTAATATTTGACTTCCAAATGGTGCTAGAAGCAAGACAAAGAAAAGTAAATCTGCTTGCTCCAAATCAAGAGACTCCACGCCTCGAACGACTACCTGTTTCAAAAGTAACTATTTCTCCAACGGTCGGAGTCGTCTATATGAACTCTCAACGAAAGAAATCATTCATGAGGAGAGATGAGCTCGAGAAATATTGTGATGGCACTCTGTACATGGTCTGTAAGATGTTGATGATAAGGAACGAGAATCTGAAAGAAGCACTCAAGGTAGGCACAAGGCAACGGGAACTTAAAGCAGTACTAAAACTTCTCAGAGACTTTCAAGAAGAAGTTCGAGATATGTTATATTACAGAATGACAATCAGACGCCTAGATAGATACTTCGATCAGAGGAAGCTGGTGACGAACTTGAAGCCGCAATCTAAAAGCTAATCACAAAGGGATAGAATGTTAGATTCATAGTTTTGATAGTTTCAGGGTTTAAAATGTAATAAACAATAGATTGTTTTGTGGCTAAAGTGTAACGATTCAACGTTTGATGTAAATTGGTTGAAAGACCTAAAAGGTCAACCCATGGGAGATGGATAGTATTTGAATCCATGTTTTGGTCATAAATAGTTGTAATTAGGGTTTTCTACGTTACATTCCAATAGCTTTGTATGTATGTTGAATTGCAAGTATTGAGGTTATTCTAATCCTTTGAATGTTCTCATTATAATCATGTTGTGTTCTTCATGTTCTTGGTAATATTGTGTTGGGAAATATTCTAAGTATGACAAGCTGTTAGTTAGATTTCTCAAACTGTTAGTAGATTTTCTGTGTAAGTACAAAGTTCAAGCTGTTAGTTGAAGAAGTTCGAGCTGCTAGTTCAAAAGTTCAAGCTGCCAGTGTTCAAACTCAAGCTGCTCAACAGCTCAATAAACAGAAAGTGCTGATATTCAGGAAAAGATATATTCGAAGATTCAAGCATATCTACTATCAAAGAAATCAGAGTTTATTAAGGAAACAAATCAGAAAGCAGTTATACATAGAATAGGTTTTTCTATTAAAAAAGTCTGCACGTACAAGTTTAGTCAGTTGTAATTGCTTTTCTGATTAACTTTCCATAAGCCTCTAAGGTTGTAAAACCCTAAGAACAATCTGTGCTCTTCGTCTAATCAAACAGATTACAGGTGATTGTAATCGTTGAACTTGGCAATACAAGTGACTTTTGATTATTGATTGTGTTTATGTGATTGTTTGTTTTGAAAGCTTTTCTAAAATCAGTTAAGTGTTATTCCGCAAACTTCTTAATTGGACTTTGATTCAATACAAGGTTATTGGTCTATACTCTGATTCATTCAAACCAGTTAATCTTAGGTAGTGATTTTTGATCTTGACAAGTGGTATCAGAGCCACAGGTTTTTCTTTGATTTCAAAGTCAGAAGCTTTCTATTAAAATTTTATTTTTCTATAATGGAATTTGATAATAACAGTAGTGGATCTGGGCAAGGACTCAAAGTGTCTATGCTCAAACCCACTGAGTTTGAGATGTGGAAACTCAGGATTCAACAGCACATTGAATTTATTGACTATGCCATATGGGAAGCTGTTGAACTTCCTCCTCTAGTTGATCCTGAACTTGATGCTGAGGGCAAACCCATTAAAACTCCTCCAAAAACTGAACTTGAAAGAAAGGCTAGAATGAATGAAGTGAAAGCTCTTACACTTTTACAGATAGCCATTCCTAATGCTTATGAACACCAGTTTAAAAGGTTTTACACTGCTCATTCTCTTTGGATTGCTTTAGAGAAAAGATTTGCTGGCAATGTTAGCACCAAGAGAAATCAAAAGGATCTTTTGAAACACCAGTATGAGAACTTTTCTGGTGGCATGAATGAAAACCTTACTCAAATATTTGACACTTTTAACAAGCTGATAGGTGAATTGGAGAGTGCCAAAGTCAGCTTGGATCAAGATGAAGTAAACAGAAAATTTCTTAGATCTCTTGGTGAAGAGTGGACAGTCTATGCTGCACAAGGGAGAACAAAAGATACTCTTGTTGAAAAAGAGTTCGATGATCTTTACAACAGTCTGAGAGTGTTTGAAACTGAGATTGAAACCAAAAAGAAATTTTTTTCTTATAATCATAACACTGCTCTACTGTCATCTGAAAAATCTATCTGTTGTGATTCCTTTTCAGGTGCAGATGGTAACTCTACTGAAGTTTATTATGAAGCTTTTGTTGCCAATGATGGACTGTTTGCTCTAAATGCTGAAGATTTAGAACAGATCCATCCAGATGATCTAGAAGAGATGGACTTGAAATGGCAGCATGCAATGTTGACTATGAGGGCTAAAAGGTTTCTGAAAAGAACTGGCAGATCCAACTTTTAAGCCAGAACAGAAGGGAAATCGGCATTTGATAAATCCAAAGTTGAATGCTTCAAATGTCACAAGCTTGGTCACTTTGCCAGAGAATGCAGATCCCAAGATCAACAGCCCCCAAGACCCCAGGAAACCAATCAAGCTTCATCATCACAAGCACTTGTCTCTCAAGAAGAAAATGTATATGACTGGAGTGATCAGACAGAGGAATAATTTCAAAATCAAGCTCTAATGGCAGAAACATAAAATGTCACCTCCACTGAACTACCATCTGAGGTAAATGCTAAACTCTGCTCTCAAACATGCAAAAATATGGTTAAAAAGTACAGAGATCATAATGAGAGCATGTGCAAAACTGTAGCTAAGATGGAAGAAAGGAGATATGAATACATGCAGGCCATAGAAGATCTGGAAAAAACAGATCAATGACTATAAGGATAATGAGATTTAAATGGGACATGATAGAACATATCATGAGTGGGAGAAAAAGGAGCTACATAAGAAAATAGAGTCCCAAAATAAGAAATTAGATGACGCTGAACAGAAGGTGTTAGAAGCTAATAAGAAACTAGAATCTGTCAATATAGATATAGGAAACTTCAAATTTGCAAATCAAAAGCTGGAACACCCAAAGAAGGCATAGGATACAGAGCCACTCCACCTCCATACAACAACAAATACATTCATCCAATGAGTGAATTTGCTGATAGACTTGTTAATGAACCATTAGATGAGTCTATGACCACTGTAGATCCTGCCCTTGAAAATAGTCCTGAATCTATAGAAGATCTGATTCGAAATGAAGAGTGTGAGTGCAAAGAAGTTGAGAAAGAACACAAAACAATGAGTGCACCTATAGCAGCCCCAAACCCCAGTAAGAAAGGAAAAGAGAATATGAGTGTATGCCATGCTGCTCCCCATATTTCTGTACCTTCTAACTGTAACACTGCATCTTCCTCAAAAGGTAATAAAAGGGGTAAGACTGTTCCAATCTGCACATGCCAAAAGCATGGTGTCCAAATGTTTCCCAAACAACAGCAGGTTAGGGGAAATCAAAGGAACAAGAATCAGTTATGGTCTGATAAAACTGGTTCTCAAATCAAAACAGTCAAAAGATGTTTTCATTGAGGAATGAAAAACCATTTGGCCAGACATTGTCTGTACAAACCATCTGTTACAAAATAGACTGTGGTTAAGCAACAGGCATTTGTTAAAAACACAAAAAATCTTAAGGTCAAACCACCTGTTGCACCAGTTCCAAAGAAAACAGTTGATCACTGGTTTTCAAAAGTCAATAAAAAACAGTCCACACACCAAAAACAAGTTTTGGCAAAACCCAAATCATATTTTAAACAGATATGGTGTGTTAAAGGCAAAAACTCAGATGAAACTGCTGATACAAATGTTGAAACTGCCAGGCCTAAAGTTGAAACTGTTAGTGCAAATTCTGAAGTTGTTAGCACTAAACACTCGGTTCAAACTGCTAGGCTTAAAACTGGGATTGGTGATGGATCATCTGAGACTGTTACTCCAAAGGTTGGACAAAACAACTGGATACCTCTTGTCATAACTAAATACTCTCCACAGAATCCATCAGTGGATCTTACTAAGTATAAGAAGTCAAAGACAGTGTTTAGTTATGTCAATGCACAAGGACAACCCAATACCAACTTGGTTTGGGTTTACTCCACTACTAACTAAGATTTTATTTGTGCAGGGCAACCACAGGTCACAACATAAAACAATATGGCATTTGGACAGTGGATGCTCTAGGCACATGACAGGCAACTCTGATTGCTTGTCAAACTTCAAAGGCTTTGAAGGTGGGTTTGTTGCATTTGGAGGAAATTCCAAGGGAGGTAAGGTAACAGGTAAAGGTACTGTCAAAGCAGGAAATATGATTTTCAATGATGTTTTGTATGTTGAACAGCTGAAGTACAATTTATTGAGTGTGTCTCAAATTTTTGATAAACAAAATATTGTTGTCTTCACAGATTCTGAGTGCATTGTTCTTTCAAAAGATTTTAAAATACCTGAAAATCTTGTTTTACTTAGAACACCAAGAATGGACAATGTCTACTGTTTAGACACAGATCTTTTATCCAAATCAAGTACCATAAGTTGTTTCATATCTAAAGCATCATCAAGTAATTCTGCTCTTTGGCACAGAAGGATGTGTCACATGAACTTCAAATCTATGAATGTGCTGGTCAAAAAGAATTTGGTAAGTGGTTTACCACAAAAGGAGTTCATTTATGATGATCATTGTGTAGCATGTCTTAAAGGCAAGCAACACAAATCTTCTCATAAGGCCAAAGAAGTAAATTCAATCTAATCTGCTCTTCATCTTATTCATATGGATCTCTTTGGTCCAACATCTGTTTTGAGTTTGAATAAAAGGGCTTACTGTTTAGTCATTGTTGATGACTTCACCAGATTCACTTGGGTATACTTTCTTAGGTATAAAGATGAAACTGCTGAGCTAGTTAAATCATGTATTCTTAAGATAGAAAACCAATCCAACTTAAAAGTTAAGGTGATAAGGTCAGACAATGGAACTGAGTTTAAAAACCATATCCTAAATAGTTTCTGTGAGTCTAAAGGTATTGCTAGGCAATATAGTGCACCAAGAACACCACAGCAAAATGGTGTTGCTGAAAGAAAGAACAAAACTTTAATTGAGGCTGCTAGAACCATGCTAGCTGATTCCAAACTGCCAATGAACTTTTGGGCAGAAGCAATCAATACAGCTTGTTATGTGCTAAATAGGGTACAGGTTGTTCAATCTCAAGGGAAAACTCCATATGAGTTATTGCATAATAGAGTCCCATTAATAGCCTTTCTAAAGTATTTTGGATGTTCATGCACCATTCTGCACACTAAGACTCACTTAGGAAAGTTTGAAAGTAAGGCTGAAGAAGGTTTCTTTGTAGGATACTCCACTCAAAGCAAAGCCTATAGGGTATATAACAGTGTGTCAAAGGCACTGGTCCAGATTGGTTGTTTGATTTAGACTCAGTAATTAATTCTCTGAGCTTTGTTGAGTATACTGCAGAAACTGATGAAAACAGGGTTGAAGCTGCCAACACAAATTCTCATGCTGGTAGCACAAATGATCAAGCTGTTGGCACAAAGTTTCAGACTGTAGAAGATTCTGGTCAATGGGATGAGTATACGGTCATACCACTTCTATCTTGTGACCCACCAGGGGTACTGAATGCACAACATGATTCAAATCCAAACTATGAAGTGCCAATCTCAAGTCCTGAGGGAACAGCTCCATCACAAAGGGAAACAGTCCCAGATTCCAGTCAAGTTGTTCCTGAAGCTGAACCAACAAGTGGTCCTGATGGAGATGATACAAATCTAGGAACTTCTTTTCAGACAGACAGAGAGCCAACACTCAGAGTTCACATGTATCATCCTCTCAATCAGATAATGGGTGATCCACGCACTCCTGTGCAGACAAGGACAATGGTTCACAAAGAGTCTACTGATACTTAGTCAGCAGTTCCAGAATTCAGTCTAGCTGCCTTTGAACATGCCTGTGTCATGTCACAGTTAGAACCTAAAAAGGCATCAGAGGCTTTGAAAGATCCATCTTGGATTGAAGCAACACTCAAGAAGAAGGAATAGATTATGATGATGATTTTGCTCCAGTGGCAAGAATTGAAGCCATCAGACTGTTCCTAGCCTATGCAAGCTTCAAAGGGTTTAAAGTGTATCAAATGGATGTGAAGTTTGCTTTCCTGTATGGCACAATTGAAGAAGAGGTCTATGTGTGTCAACCTCCTGGATTTGAGGACATCAAGTGTCACAGACAGAGTCTAAAAATTAGACAAAGCCCTCTATGGACTCCACCAAGCCCCTAGAGCATGGTATGACACTCTGTCGTCATACCTTCTACAGAATGGATTCAAAAGAGGTACTCTGGACAAAATACTTTTCACAAAGTCCATCAAATCTGAGATTCTACTTTTCAAATCTATGTTGATGTTATTATATTTGGGTCATCCAATGACAGTCTGTGCAAAGAGTTTGAGGCATTGATGCACAAAACGTTTCAAATGAGTTCAATGGGGGAACTCACCTTCTTTCTAGGATTGCAGGTCAAGCAGAAGCCTACAGGGCTCTTTATAAGTCAATCAAAGTATGTTAAAGACATACTGGAAAAGTTTGGTTACAAAGATACCAAAGTTGCAAGTACTCCAATGGACACTCACAAGCAGCTTGATGCAGACAAAGATGGAGTAGATGTGGACATTCACCTATGCAAATCCTTGATAGGTTCACTTATGTATCTCACTACTTCTAGACCTGATATAATGTTTGCTGTTTGTGTTTGTGCCAGGTTTCAATGTGTTCCAAAGGACTCACACCTGTTTCCTGTTAAGAGAATCTTTAGATATCTCAAAGGCCAACCACATTTGGGCCTCTGGTATCCTAAAGATTCTCCTCTTCAACTAACAGCCTATTCTGACAGTGATTATGGAGGCTGCAACATTGACAGAAAGTCCACAACTGGTGGATGTCAATATCTAGGAGCAAGATTGGTTTCTTGGCAGTGTAAAAAGCAAACTACTGTCTCCACCTCATCCACTGAAGCAGAATATTAGCAGCTGCAAGCTGCTGTTCCCAAGTTATGTGGATTAAGAATCAACTAAGAGACTATGGTATGAACTTCCTATCCACTCCTATTTACATTGACAACTCAAGTGCAATAAGCATTGTACAAAATCCAGTGAAATTTCCCAAAACCAAGCATATAGACATCAGATTTTATTTTATAAGGGACTGTAATGAGAAGAAATTAATCCAAGTTACCGAAATTCATACTGATGATCAGTTAGCTGATCTATTTACAAAACCATTTAATGTAGGAAGATTCACCTTCCTTGTATCAAATATTGCCATGGTAAATATGGATTAATTTGTTTTTCATCAGTCTTTCTTCTTTTATGAAAATATATCTATTTCATATGCTTGTTTAAGGGGGAGACATTGTTTCATTCGAATATGCTTATTTAGCAACTAACAGCTTGAGTCTTTTCTCAAGCTGCTAGTTCATTTTCTCAGACTGCTAGTTGTTTCACTTGATCTATCAAAGTGTGCAGGGTAATTTGGTAACTTCCATAAGTGTGTGCGTGGGATTAGATATTTTCAAAACCTTTAAAGGTCACAGTTTCAATCAATTGTAACTACCAGTTGCAAAATATCTTCCACGACTTTTCTTTTCTCTCTGAGCGATTTACACACACTTCTCTGAAACCCTAAAATCACCGATTGATCGTCAATGGAGTTGTCAAAGAACATAACTGTCTCCCCTATTCTCTCAAACACGCTGACCTTCAACCATTCCACGACAAGATGGACTTCCTTCAAAGTTCCCACACTCATCATGCTCTCACTATAAACCCCACAATATACATATGTCATGTAGAGCAATTTTGGAAACATGCCTCTGTCCAAACCATTAATGGAGTCACTTCTTTGACGTCCAAGATTGATGGAACCACTATCACCACCACCGAGGATCTCATACGCCAACACTTGCATCTTCAAGATGCCACAGGTATAACCGATCATTCTCTTACTGCCTTACATGAAGGCCTTTTTGCTATAGGGCACAGGGGCCCTACTGATTCTTATACTTTCTTTAAAACTCATTTTGCCCCTAAGTGGAAATATCTTGTACATATTATCCAGCAATGTATTAGCCCTAAAAGAATTGGTTGGTCAGAATTTTCTTCTAACATAGCCACTGCCTTAGTGTGCTTATCTACAGGCCAACAGTTCAATTTTTCTAATATGATTTTCCAGGGTATGTTAAGGCATCATGCCCTAAAGCATGAGAAATTTTTTATGTATCCAAGATTTTTGGCTGAAATTATTGCAAGAACTTGCTGTAATTGCAATGTACATAAAAGGATTCATGTTTCCCATAGGCACTCTTTACCAACTATAAAACGTCTTTTAAAATCAAGTGCCAATTTTTTGAGTGTAGATGTCCCATTGCCTTCTGCAATGTTGGGCATCCATCCCCTAAACAGAGGAGAGGGTCCTGAGCAGGGTCGGCCTAACATCACTGCTTCACCTCCAGGACCCCAACCCACTCCTCATGATACAAATAATCTTTATGATCCTTCTGTCAAACCCACATCCCCACTTATACTATACAAATGAAAAAGGGTTTCAGGAGCTCCTTCCTCCTCAGCCCAAATACAAGTGCCAAATGTCCCTGTGCAGGAGGACACTCCTGCACAGACTATCCAAAGGGCACCCACTGAGGACACTCTCATCCTCAATTTGGAGGTAGACATCCCAACAGAGTATGTCCATATGGGTTCTGTGGCTGACACTACTGCTGCTTTTGCACAAGAGGCATAGGACAATGTCAACATCATTAAGACCACACCCATGGCAACAGAGGGTGTGCAAGCACCTTCTGGATGTCCCTAGAACCAAGAATCGAGGGGACCAGAGGTTTCTACTTCTGGAATTCCTGCCAGTGATAGATCACAAACACCACACTCTTTTGCTGATCCTGAGGCTTGTCTGCAACTTATGATTTTAACGGATCCTCAGCTAAAACCTGTTGAGGCAGTATTGGAATATTATCAGTCCATTATTGCTACACAGGGGGCACAAATCAGAGCACTTCATCAGACAGTATCAGCTCAGAATCAAAGAATGGGTTACTTTCATAAAGGGTTCACCCTCTGTGGAAATAAAATCATTCAACTTGAGAAGATGATTTGAACTCTAATGGCAAAGGTTGTAGGTCCTCCTGACCAAACCAATGCATCCAAAAAGGGGGAGAATCATGAGATCCCTAGTTCAGTCCAAGCAGCTCCAACTCCTACTCCAACAGTCCAAGATTCTTGCTAACAGTCCCAACTGCTACTCAAGCTGTTAGCCTAGAAACTCAAGCTGCTCCCATAAGAACAATAGGAGTTGTTATCCGAGAAGCTAGTCAAGATCATGTCAGTACAGTCCAAGCTACAACTTCTGCAACCAAGGATAAGGGCAAGGGCATCCTCATAGAATCTCCAAAGCACAAATTTTCATCTAGAAATGCCCAGGTTGCCCATGATGCTGAATTTGCCAGACCGTTAGCAGAGGAACAAGATGAAATTCTAGACCAGCAAACCCATGCCCCAATGCAAGATGATGAAACCTTAGGTGACTACCTAAGAGGGTTTGTGGTTAAACAGAATGAGAGGAAAAGGAAAATGCCAATAGGGCATTCAAATGCTGAGCATAGAAGGTTTTTGATCAATTTTTCCTATTTAGTTGGGATTCCAATGAAGATGGCTCAGTCAATGAATACAGAGAGGCTGCAAGAAATTCATCATAAAGATATGGAAAAACGAAAAATAGCTAAAGTCTCCCATCAAGTCCAAAGCCAACAGGAATCAAGTCAAGCTGGTGCCAATGATCCAGATCCACCTGTTCAAGCTGTTGCTATTAATCCTCAATCAGAAGCAATCTCTCAAGCAAAGCTTGATCAGGTAAAAAGGGTGCTGTTTGAACATCAACTTCAAAAGGTGATGGAGATTGAAAAGACCCTCGACCAGCATGACTTCTCAAAACCTCCTATTACATACTGGTATGCTAAGTCAATGGATGACATTGACTTAAAATATCATTTTGTAGTCAGAAGAGAAGCTGGTACTGAGGAAGAATATAAGAGTATAATGCACATAGTTCAAGGGATGACCAGAGATGAGCTTACCAGATTGCATCATGTTGGATCTGTGAGTCAGGTCAGGTCTTCACTTCCACAGGTCAAGCAGGCTATAAATGATGTAAAAAGCATTTTTGATCCAGAGTCAATAAGAAAAGATATAGAAGATGCCAAGGAGATGAAGATTGCACATGTTGATCTGTATGTAAAATCAAAGACATACAGACTCAAATTTGCAAAAGGATCCAACATGTTCTTCAATTTTGAATTTTTTGATCTACCAAGGGCATGATTGGTACAAATGAGCTCAGTGAAGATATATTGTGATAGAGAAGATTTAAAAAGAGAATTTTTGAAGGCAGTTAATCGGAAACTTTCACAATTGTAAGTTTTTGGATGCCTAGTTTGTAGATAACCATTTTACTTTGTTTTATTTCCTTATTTGTATAGAAACTTAAAGTAGATTTTCTGTGTAAGTACAAAGTTCAAGCTGTTAGTTGAAGAAGTTCGAGCTGATAGTTCAAAAGTTCAAGCTGCCAGTGTTCAAACTCTAGCTGCTCAACAGCTCAATAAACAGAAAGTGCTGATATTCAAGAAAAGATATATTCAAAGATTCAAGCATATCCACTATCAGAGAAATCAGAGTTTATCAAGGAAACAAATCAGACAGCAGTATATATACATAGAATAGGTTTTTCTTTTAAAAAAGTCTGCACGTACAAGTTTATTCAGTTGTAATTGCTTTTCTGATTAAGTTTTCATAAGCCTCTAAGGTTATAAAACCCTAAGAACAATCTGTGTTCTTCGTCTAATCAAACAGATTAGAGGTGATTGTAATCGTTGAACTTGGCAATATAAGTGACTTTTCATTATTGATTGTGTTTATGCGATTGTTCGTGTTGAAAGCTTTTCTAAAAACAGTTAACTGTTATTCCGCAAACTTCTCAATTGGACTTTGATTCAATACAAGGTTATTGGTCTATACTCTGATTCATTCAAACCAGTTAATATTAGGTAGTGATTTTTGATCTTGACATATTGGTGATTATATGTAAAATGTTGAATGCATGCTTCTATATTGGAATTACAAATTCCTCTTAAGGTAAAGCAAAAGCGGACAGAGATAAAAAGAATAAGATTCTGCAATAATTGGACAAAGCCTGGTTTGGTAGACTTATAAATATGCAGAAAAGTAACCTTGTCTTTTTGAAAGACATTCCCATTTTTCTCTACAACCAATGAAGAAGCTTCACTGGGATTCCGTATATGAGTATAGAAGTGAAGCTTCCAAGGAAAGAGAAAAATGAGGGAGAGACATCCACAAACAGAGAACGTGTAGTGCAAAGCAAAGTGTGTTTTTCATGCATGCATGTTCTGTTCAACATGAGTGAATTAGCATAGTGTGTCTAAGATGTTCAGTGTCTAAGCTGTTCAGCCTATGTCTAGAGTAAACAGTGAGTGAATAATAGCGAGTCATTCCATAGTAAGTAGTTTGAGTGTGCCTTAGATTAGTGAAAAGTTTGTCGTTCATTTCTGTCATCTTTGTTTGGAACATTCCGCAATCCAAACTTGTCTGTATTTTTAACAAGTGTTAATATATACATACAAACATTTAGAAAAGTGTGTGATTAAGGATTAACTGTAATCACCCCCCTCTACAGTGTATATGAGCATACTTGGGAAATATATTGGGAACTACATGCTTCTTATAAGGCCACTATTTCATTTCTCACATCGATAAGCCTCAAATGCTTTCGATTTCTCTTTTGGAGGTAATTGATATTGAAACACAAAGACATCCGCTCGCGTTTCCGAACATCATTTGTTTCCACACTGTGTCTAGAGCCTATTTTTTATACACTATTTAGGACACTTATTGAGTGATGTCTGTGTGACATTCAATTGCTTGTCTAATGTCACAAAGATAGAACAACTACGGTGGAGATGAATATATGTATTTCACAATGATTAGTTGTAAATCCTACCAATGATAATATCAATTCAACGCTGAATGTAGGTCACATGATTCAAAACTATTGTGTTAACTGGAAACCTAAGTCTTACTGGTTGTTATTTTCCTTATGATTCTCATCCTTAATGTCAGAGGTTACAAATCGAAATGACTATTTGTGGATGACAAAGCGAAGGTAATCATATTCTAAGGGGGAGTAAGCTGTTAATCAAGGATATCTGAGAAGTACACATGATAGTCAAGATTTTATTAATCATCATGACTGGGAGAATAAGTCTAGAGTTGAGGGGAGAATACTAAAGGAGAGATATAGTTAGAGAATTCAAGGAGAGAAACAAAGTTTCAACAAGAAAAAGCTTCAAGTGTGTTCAGTTGAATTATCAATGGGAGAGAACAATGTCAAAGTTAGATAGATTAAATTGTCAAAGATTAGAGAAACTCAAGGTTTAAATGTTTAAGAGCTTGAAGTGATGATTTCAAGACTAAAGCTGAAAGAAGATATCATTCTATGATCTATCTAAAGCTTGTTGTAAAGTTAAAGCCGTCTTTTGATTCTCAATGGGATAAAGTTCATTGCCAAGTTCGACTGAATATTCTTGTAAAAGATAAAGTAAAAAGTTTGAAATGAGCATGGTGGGAGAAATTATTTTCAATCTGGGTTTACAAGTTAGACGACTAGATGATGGTATTTTTATCAACCAGTCAAGATATACTCAAGATCTTTTGAAAATGAGTTAAATGTCTGACAATATTTCTCATGAAAACTCCTATAGCCCCAAATAGGAAATCAATATTTGATGTGCATTTTACAGGGAAACCTGTTGATGTTACTCATTACAGAGGAATATCTTAATTCATTTTTCATTCAATTCAATCACATTACCAACAAACATACGAACAATTAACACAAACAATCAAGCACAATCTGCTGAATGATTAGAGAGAAATATTACATTGGGTTTGACTTTCTTGCTTGACAATTCTTCTAATCTTCTCATGCAATCATCTGTCCACTCTCTTCATCCGTATCCTATATTCCTATATATATACTCAATAAAATGTATTGAGTATTTACACAAACAACCACTGAACTTTATACAAGATAAATTGTTTTTATCTCTATTATAAATTGTACCCAACAATCTCCCCCTTAGAGATGAAAACAATTTTCAATTAAAGTTCTCTGTTCAGGTTGATTCTTTTCTTGAATCTTCTTCTTTTATTTGATCTATGAATCTTCTGATAAAATCTTCTTTTTTATTGTCTCACTTTGATCTTCACATCTCTTCTTTTCTGATCTTCTCTTTTCTTGTAAGCATACTCCCCATTGGATCATGAATAGCTTTTAAATCTATTCCTTAATAAAATGTCTTGAGATGATGTAGCAATTGTCTTCAATTGACTTCAATCTACTCAACAGTTGTCTCTGAACATTAGCTTTTTTCCCCTTCATGATGATCATAATAAATATGAACATCATGCAAAATCTTCAGAGACATTGATTCATTGAAGTTTATAGTAGATGAAATACAACAACAATTACACTTTCAGAAATATTACAAATTAACTTTCTCCCCCTCAAATTGATATCTACTCCCCCTATACTGAACAAAATTTATCTCACTCCCTCTCAAATATTTCACTTTCCCTCGAATTGATACTATATCATTTAATAACAAAATGAAACATATTCATTTTGTGAAATAACGAGTCCAGGTCCACATAGAATTGTTGTTTGCACAATAGACATAATCTGAGTGACCTACTTTCAGCGCTGGCATGATGTTAACGCTGGTAGGATTTCCAAATAGTCATCGTGAAATCCTTTATCATGAAAGAATCACTCTTATTTGTTCCGGCTTAGTCAATTTGGACTAGCATTTTATAGTCACGCAGACTGTTAGACTCAATGTGTCCTAAAAGTGTATATAATCAGCTCTAGACACAATGTGCATCAAATGAAATTGGAGACCGGAGCAAATGTCTTCCTTGTATCAATACCAATAATATCCAAATGATATATCGATAGAAATGTGCTATATCTCAGTGATTCTTCAAGCATAAATCTTTTGAGATATAACTGAGTGGTTGGTGGGGTTAAGGGCATGTGTCACTGGGTCCATGACGTCATTTTCAATATCAAGTCACCTAGGGCTTGATAGATTTTGAGGTTTAACCAGCCGACACATTGTAGGTAGGATTTTCTTTTCTTCAAATCCATTCTCAACTCTCAGATCTCAACATTTTTCAACTAAGCTCCCTCCGGCTCACTTTTGAGAAAAACAACACTATCAGCTTCACAATGAAAACATGATCTGATGCAGCGCCATCTCCTTTCAATATACCCCTACTCATTTACATTTTACCTCTGCTCTACCCTGTCAGTATCCCGTGATAACTAACACTTCTCAACTAATAGACCTAAAGAACCCTCACCCACACAAACAATAAATGGTTTGCTCATTGGGTAGGTATTTCGGTTCTGGTTAAACTATAGAAGCGATATTTATGCCTATCACACAACTTAGGTGCATAATCGAAGTCAGCAGAAATAGTATTTAGCGTTTCAGCTCATGGGATATCATCATAGCTAAAGATTTGGATATTTAGCACAGATGAATTAGAAGTTGTAATTCACAATGAATGTTGGGAAATGATGCGTTGGGAGATATCAGAATGAAATTTAAGATCGGATATAAGAAATGAAATGAATCAGAGTTTTATGAAAGAATAAGCACATGGGAGATCATGGGAAAATTTAGAATGAATAAATAGGAAGATTTATTACAAAGATAATTACAGAATCAATGAGATTATGAAAAATCAAAGACATTAGATCAATTAACTTCAATGATATGTTCAGAGAATCATTAAAAAAAAAATTCTTTCAGCTCAAATACTTGTTATGTGTGCACAAAATATTTTCGTGAAAAAAAAATACACACAGTTTTGTGAAAAATGTCATCGTAAAAGAATGTCTGAAACTCCCTCTGGAAATAAGCACACAAAGTTAGTCAACTCATAGAAATTAAATCAGGAGCAAAATATTATAAAAATAAAACTCCCTCTAATTCAATGTTGCTTCAGAGTTGAATTCAGGGCAGAAATTCCAAAAAGATTTGTCATTCAGACTCGAGTTCTAATCTGAAGTGATTAGAAGCCATTTGTTGCTGAAGCTCGAGTATCAGTCTGAAGTAACTGAAAACCGTTAACTTGGCTTCTATACTGAAAAGTACAAAATTCCAATTTTAGTGAAGATCGGGTTCTACTCTGTTGTGAGTAGAAGCCTCTTGAGATAAAGTCCGGGTTCTAATCTGATATGACTAAAAACCATTTTCCAATAAAGATCGGGTTCTACTCTGTTGTACGTAGAAGCCTCTTGAGGTGACGTCCGGGTTCTAGTCTGATATGACTAGAAATCTATTGAAATGATGCAAGGGTTCTATTCTGTTGTGAATAGAAACCATTTTAACTGAAGAAAGGGTCCTGAACTGAACTTAACAAGACCCATTGTTGAATTGAAGAGTGTGTTCTTATCTGAAAATGATAAGAAACCTATAACTTGCAAAATTTAAGATGTCTTTGGTATCCAAACAGATTTAGATCCAGACTTGTTAGTGCTCTTGGGTACCCATTTCAAAATGGGTTTTGGTGCCCACTGGTACTTTGGTTTAGGTACCCATTGCAGATTATAACTATTAGCTTCTCTTTCAAAAGCAGAAAATAAATTTCTTTGAGTATTTGAAAATTGAATATCTGAATATCTAAAGAAACTTGAATTTGAATGTTCAGACTTTTTCAGACTCTTCTTTATGAACAACTGTCTGGTTCTAGCCTGTTTCTGGTAATACATGGTGTTTTTCTATGAAATTGTATTCTGTGAAAAATGAGTAGTATTTCAAGAAACTTTAAGAAAATTTGACTTCGAAGAATCACCAGTGTAAATCTTTACAGGATGTTGTTCAACAACTTTATCTTTGCCTCTGTGTATCTTTAACAGATACTTGAGTTTAAGATCTGAAGAAAAATCAAATTTAGAAAATTCAGTGGAATTCTTTTCACTTTTTGTAGATTAATCAAATTGATCAACTTTAGATTTTAAACAAACTGAGAGATCTTTAACCTCTGAGTCTTTTGAAGAAGGAGAATCATTAATTTTTTTGGTAAGATGAAATATATGATCTACTAATCCTTTGATAATGACCATGTAAGAATTTCTGTCATTATCAAAAGATTGGAAATCAATTTTAAAAGATTGTTCTTTTATTAAGAACATCTTTCTTTCATCTTCAAACAACTGAGATTTTGTTTTAAAATATTGTTCTTTAAGTAAGAACTTATGTCTTTCCTTTTCAAGAGAATCTTTAGTTAAAGACAACTCTTTTTCAAGAGCAAAAAAATCTTCAGAGTTGTTTAAAACACAACTTTGATCAGTATGATTTGTTTTGGAAAGTAATTCTTCAAGATCTTTAACTTTCGTGTAAAGGTCAGATCTTTCAGGCAAAAGATATTTTAGCTGAGTTGCATTCCGAAAATTTGCTCATTTCGAATCGTCAAGTTCTTTTGATAATTCAGATATTTTCAATTTAAGAGCAGTCTTCCCAGAATTTTGTTTGTCTTTTAGGCTCTGAATTTCTTCTTTCAGCATTGATACATCACGTAAAGCAAGAGCTTTATCAGTATTTAACTAAACAAGAAAGTCGTAATTGTTCTAATGAATCTTTTCAGAATCAGTTTGTTTTACAATCAGCTCAGACTTTGAATATTCTTCATATGCCATTTAGAATTGTTTGAAATTGAAAAATTGAGTGAATTCTGATAAAACTTTGAAAACTATATTAGTAAATGATAACTTGTGAAAAATCAGCTCTGAAATGACTTTTTGACGTTGAAAATTTAGCTTTTCTGCAGAAAAATGTTCCAGTCAAAAGTTATGGACAATTCAAGATGCTTAGGTTATTCAGTCAAACTCGGATGATAAAAGAATGAAACTCGAATGGTGATTAATGAAACTCAAATGAAGCTATATAAAACTCGATTGATTAAGTTTGAAACTCGGATGAAGCTTATTGAAACTCGAATGAAGAATGATTCAACACAAATGTAAAGTGAATGAAACTCGAATGAACTTGTAGTCCAACTCGAATTACTCTGTGAATAACTCGAATGAAACACAAAGTTTCTCGATTAACTCTTTGATCAACTCGATCAAAGAAGTATACAACTAGAATATCAAATGAACCAAACTCGAATGCTTTATTTTAAAACTCGATTAACACTATGATTTTAACTTTGCCCGAGTTTCAACAGAATATTTCAAAATCAAGTTCAAAAATTCAATTTTCAACAAAAATTCACAAATTTATTCATGATTAAAATTGAAGCTGTGGTTTTCAGACACAAACACTTTTTGAAAAACAACTTTGGCTAATTTCAGATTAAAACCCAAAAATCGATCAAAAAACCTCAATGACACACCCTTTTTCAAAAAAACAGTAAAATCCAGATTAAATCTTGTGTGTTTGGAATTAAAATCTGAAATTAATCTCAATCAATTCGTCTTTAAAAACGACACATTCGATCCAATTTTCAACTCATTTCATCCATTGATTCAAAAACCATAATAAATTTTTAAAAATATAAAAATTTCGATGAAACAGTTGTTAAAAAATCAATTTTCAAATTTAAATTCACTCAGATTTTTTCATATTAGGCTCTGATACCAATTCTTAATTCATTTTTCATGCAATTCGATCACATTAACAACAAACATATAAACAATTAACACAAACAATCAAACACAATCTGCTCAATGATTAGAGAGAAATATTACATTGGGTATGACTTTCTTGCTTGACAATTCTTCTAATCTTCTCATGCAATCATCTATCCAATCTCTTTATCCTATATTCCTATGTATATACTCAATACAAAGTATTGAATAATTACACAAACAACCCCAAAACTTTATACAATATAAACTGTTTTTAACTCTATTATAAATTGTACCTAACTAAATAATTGAGTCATTAGTATACATAGCTGGAAGTAAAGCTGATATTTTGTTTGCTACATGTGGTTGTGCCTGTTTTAAACTTATTCGAAAGAATCGCATTTGGCTTCTGCCAAACAAATTTTAAGATATCCAAATGGTACACTTATTCTATGTCTGTGGCATCCTAGAAAATCTACTTTTGAATTAACTTCCTACGATGATGCTAATCATGAAGATGATAATATGGACCGAGAGAGTATTTCGGGTGCAGTTCAATTCTTGGGTGATAAATTGGTCTGTTGGTCAACCAAGAAGCAGAATTGTGTCTCGTTGTTAACAGCTGAAGCAGAATATTCACTGTTTCATCCTTCTATTCCCAAGTGCTGTGGATAAAAAGCCAACTTAGAGACTATTTGTAAGACCCTAATTTCTTAAGAGTCTTACCATGAGGTCCTAGTTAGCAATACAGTATCAATTATACAACTATAATAAGATTTGATTGAAGATTAAATTAATTACATAACAGGGTCAAAAGGAAATTAATACAGTTACACAATTGTCATTATGATACATTATGGACTACCGAGTTTTCCAAAAGTCTTTCTTCAATCATCACCCAAAACGGAATCTGAGTAGTAGTTCGGTAATCTCTTCAAGCTGTTTGTCATGGTCGCTTGTTCCTTTGTCTTTGTTTTTCCTGAAAAGAGAGATTCGCAACAACTGTAAGCTTTTTCTTAGTGAGTTAATATATATTACAGTTAACAGACAATTAAGTGGGGCAGGTTTTTGATATGTCCAATTGTGTGAAACTGGTCACCAGCCGCTCGTCCTGTTGTTCATGTGAGACCTATTATCAAGAATGGATGATGTCAACCTCAAGCTCACACATATGTGGGGATCAACCATGAACTAGTAATTTCAGCGTAAAGTGACATCAGAGTGGTTAACGTCACACGTTCATTCGATTAGTGATGTAAAATAAAGTCCAAGTCAAAATCTAATATGAAGTCAAGTATGTCAATTCAAATATTGTCGAATGAAAGATTTGTCACAACTAAAGCAATATGAATAAAAGCAGTCAAGAAGTATATGATAACAAATGTTATCATGATTCACAGGGAAACACCTTACCATGGTGTGCATATCGTTGTCATTCTAGCTATAGAATTGAAATCCAAAGACGTAAGATAATTTATTATGTCACAAAATATTAGTCAGTGTGTATAACATGTAAATCTCGAACTCACCTTGTTTATTTTGTTATGATTCTTTCTTTCAGCTCTATTCTGATTATTTAGTCTTGTCTGTGTCTTTATAGACTTCGAGTGACCTTTAATTTCTGATTATCACCTATATAACCTATTTATCATGTCATCATTATGATCAACGATATGTCACCATGACGTTGGTCATATTAAGTCATATTTAAGTCTCCTTGTTATAACTATTCCAAATATGTATTTCTGAGTTATTTAAGTCTTTAATGGCTTTTAAGAATGTCTTAGTATCATGTGTTCAAGAATGATACTACCACACTTATATGTAATATAAAATCAAAAGACGGCTTAGTGTGATACTACTATATTGCATAAACCATGTTTGAAATATCCTATTAAGTATTTAGTTGAATTACGTCCTTCTAAACCTTGCAATTCTGATCATGTTAAGAATGATTGTGTATCCAAAGTTAGGAATAGGTTTTCTGAACATAATGTAAGTAAAAGAAAAGGGCCCACATTCACTCGCCGCTGGGTAGTTAAAAATGCCAAAGAGGTCATAACTCAAAGATGGGTAACCAAAGCTAACCTGACTGGACCAAAACTTCAATGGGTATCAAAAGCAACGTAATTATTTTGCAAGTAAATGACTTCTGTGCATCTCTATACAGACCTCATGGCTAAAAAATGACTTTTATACATCTTAGTACAGAACCCAAACTTCATAAAGATGGTTTCTAGTTATCCCAAAGTAGAACCAGAACTTCAAAGAGATGTCTTCAAAACACCTCTGTTTAGAACCCATGATTCACTGTGTCTGAATCTTCCATCCTAGAATGCATATATAATTTTTAGTTCAACATTGAGGATGAAACGAAGACATTTATCTTGCTTCTTATAAGGCTACTGTTTCATTTCTCACGTAGACAACCTCATATGTTTCGATTTCATGATTCACAGGGAAACACCTTACCATGGTGTACACAATGTGTCATTCTAGCTATAGAATGGAAATCCAAAGACGTAAGATAATTTAATATGTCATAAAATATAAGTCTGCGTGTATAGTATGTAAATCTCGAACTCACCTTGTTTATTTTGTTCTGATTCTTTATTTCAAATCTATTCTGATTATTCAGTCTTGTCTTTGTCTTTATAAACTTCGAGTCACCTTTATATTTAGATTATAACTTGGATAACCTATTTACCATGTCATCATCATGATCACTTATGTGTCACCATGACATTTGTCATATTAAGTCATATTTAAGTCTATTTGTTATAGTTATGTCCAAATATCTATTTCTGAGTTATTTAAGTCTTTAATGGTTTCCAAGAATGTCTTAGGATCATGTGTTCGTGAATGGTCATAGAAGCAAACTTATTTGTAATTCAAATCATATGGGGTGGTTTAATGAATGCTTGATCACTCCATGACCTACTTGGATTCACATTTCATCTACATAATTTCAAGACTCAAGGCTTATTTATTTGGAGTCACAAGTAGGTCTTTTCTTTCGTATTCCTTTTTATCTAGGACATGCATGTTTTATGCCTTAACAACATCCTAATAGTTTATCTTTTTCTTGTCAAGGCTTGTTACTTTAGGCCTTATTAGCAAGGCCAAAGGTATAGGATATTAGGTCATGGACTAAGGTCAGGTGCCTTTTTTAATCTAACATCCTTGTTGACTGTTGTTATAGTCCATCTTTGGGGTTTATAACAGTCATAATACAGGTTGATAATACATTATTAATGCATCTAAATCTCGTGGCCATATGCCAAAATACATGGGCTAGGGATCGAGGGCTTTTTGGCCAAGGACCAAGCCAAGTTCCAATGGTTTATTGTGATTGTTGTGTCGCTGAATGTGTCTTTTTTCCCACCTGTCTGTCTGTCATTACTATAACAACCCCACCCTAAGACTTATTAGTCTCAGCGTATTGGTGTCTCTTTGTACGTCAACAAGCATTAAAAGGAGTTAATAAAATTGAATGTCTCCAGGTGCTTTCCAGGTGGTTTCTTGCCCCTAAAATAAGAGAAGAAGAATAAAACAATGGTAAGTGACAATGTAGGGGGTGCCATGCATTGACACTCCCCATGGGGCGATTCTATTGGTGGGCAGGAGTACAAGACCTGCCCGCTCCTTTGTCCTCTGAAGCACCAATGAGAGGAAACATTTATGCGTTCTCAGCCAACTCGAACCTGAGCTCTCAATAGGGTCTCTAAATGGCCAATTTATGCTCACTTCTTTCGTCTCTTCTGATTAAATGAGACAGGCGGATCCAACCCTGGACTCGGGGTGCCCATGAAGGAATTACGTGGGCTAAAAGCTTAGTGGAAGGGCCAAAGTTATATGGGGATGGACCCATACAATCAAGTCCCCCAAGTTTAAGTTAGGATCATCGAGACTTGCTTAAATTATTTAAGTCCTGTTATATTGATTCCTTGGCTTGATAACGGGATAACAAGAATGACCTAACTGGAGTCAGGAGGTTACACATCGAGGTGGATGCCCACCTAGTATCTGGGTGGTGCCCAAACCTGGTGAATGGTCACCTAACGCTAAGAAATTGTCTTAAACCAGATGAATGATCACATAGCGCCTGGGTGGTGCCCAAACCAAGCAAATGGTCACATAGCGCCTAGGTGGTACCCAAGACAGGTGAATGGTCACATAGCGCCTGAAGGTTGTTATATAGTGTGAGGAGTTCGAGGCTTTAATGCTTGAATATTCAGTATGCTGGGTGATCGTTAAATTAGGTGCTTTGAGGGTTTTCTTTGTTGTGACAACAGATTTTATTAGAGAGAACGATGATGTCAGCCTTAGTTAGTGTGAGTAATGATGAAGTCGCTCATCATGCGCGCGTAGCACGTTCATTGTTGTCACATAATCTGTCAGTTAGAGGATGTGCACGTAGGGAAGAAACAGGTGTCCAGAACCGTTCCCGCCTTCCCATATTTTTTACAAAAATGTCTCTTGAACCAATAAATTCAATTTTTCCTATTCATTATTCGTTGTTCATCTCTCTTACAGTCTTTTGGTCTTTTTCTTTGAAGTGTTCTTTCTGGCCACAATTCCGGCGACATTCCTTCTTTTCAGGTTAGCCTCTTTTCTCCTTCGCGTTATCTTTTAGTTATCATGCCGACTACCCCTGACTTTCATAGTTTTCTTTCCGAATATGGGATTCCTGATGAATTTCATCCATAGTTACCCAACTATAGGGCGACTGCGCTTAATCCCCTTCCAAGTAAAATAGCTTTGTATACCGAACAATTCTCCATACGTAACTTGAGGTTGCTCTTTTTTCCTTTCTACCAACCCATACTTGATTACTACCAGATTCATCCTGGCCAGATGTCACATGTTTGTACGTCAATAATCAATAAAAGGAGTTAAGACAAAGTTAACATCTCCAGGTGCTTTCTAGGTGGTTTCTAGCACCTAAAATAAGAGAAGAAGAAGAAAACAATGGTTAGTGACAATGTAGGGGGGGTGCCCTGCATTGACACTCTGATGCTTAAGTTAGCATTTACTAAGAGTGGTGGGAGACCCTTATTTAATCTTATTTGTCCTAGTGTGAGGTTCTCCCCATGGGGCGATTCTATTGGTGGGGAGGAGTACATGACAAGCCCGCTCCTTTGTCTTCTGATGCACCAATGAGAGGAAACCTTTGTGCGTTCTCAGCCAACCTGGACATGAGCCCCCGACGGGATCTCTGGATGACCAATTTTATGCTCTCTTCTTTCGTCTCTTTTGATTAAATGAGACATGGGGATTTAGCCCTAACTCGGGTGCCCAAGAAGGAATAACATGGGCTAAAACCTCAGTGGAAGGCACAAAATTTTATGTGGATGGACCCATACAACCAAGTCCCCCAAGTTCTAGTGAGGATCATCGAGACTTGCTTGAATTATTTGAGTCTTGTTATATTGATTCCTTGGGTTGATAACGGGATAACAAGAATGACTTTACTAGAGCCAAGAGGTTATACAGCGATGTGGATGGCCACCTAGTGTCTGGGTGATGCCCAAACCAGGTGAATAGTCACCTAACGCTCAGAAGTTGTCTTAAACCATATGAATGATCACATAGTGCCTGGGTGGTGCCAAAACTAGGTGAATGGTCATATAGCGCCTGGGTAGTACCCAAGCCAAGTTAACGGTCACATAGCGCCTGGGTGGTGCCCCAACTAAGTGAATGGTCACAGAGCACCTGGAGGTTGTTTTATAGTGTCGAAGTGTTCGAGGCTTGAGTATTCAATATACAGGGTGATCATTGAATTGGGTGCCTTGAGGGTTTTTTTGTTGTGACAACTGATTTGATTAGAGCTTATGATGAAGTCAGCCTTAGCTAATGTGACACATGACGATGCGGCTCATCACGCGCGCATAGCGTGTTCATTGTTGTCACATCGTCTGTTAGTTACGAGATGTGCGTGCAGGGAAGCAACACGTGTCTGAAACCGTTCCCGCCTTCCCATATATTTTCCAAAAATGTCTCGTGAAGCAATAAATTCAAATTTTCCTCTTCATTTTTCACTGTTCTTCTCTCTACAGTCTTTTCGTGTTTTTCTTCGAAGTGTGCTTTCCTGAAACATTGCATCCTCTCAAGTTAGACTCTTTTGTCCTTCGCCCTATCTTTTAGTGATCATGTCGACTGCCCCTCCGGCTGATAAGGTACCTTGTACCTTATTAGTCCCTGAGTTTCGTAGTTTTCTTTCCGAATATGAGATTCCTAAGGAATTTCGTTCATAGTTACCTAACCGTAAGGCAACTGTGTTCAATCCCCCTCCAACTAAAATAGGTAACTTGAGGTTGACCTTTTCTCCTATCTACCAATCCATACTTGATCATTACCAGATTCACCCTGGCTAGATGTCGCCATTGGCGACTATGCGAGTGACCGTTTTTTGGGCTGCTTATAAAGCGCTCGGTTGGATTCCTTCCATTCCTCTCTTCAGATATTTCTTCAAACTTACTTGCTTAAAGGATTGGTTTAATTTCGAGCGAAGGAAATCGACTGTACCAGAAGTATTCACTGACCCCTCACCGGGCTGCATGAATGGAGTGGCTCTTTTTTCTGGGTGGACGACACTGTTGTTCCCAAGGATAGTTGGCAACTCTTGGCCTGGAAGGTGGGAGCTCGTTCCTATCTGTTGACGAAACCTCCCGAGGAAAGAGATTTTGATATTCCCTTGCTATCTTTGTTAGCCAGGAAAACTTTTAAAATAAAGACGTATGCCCACCTGTCCTTGCCATGCTTGGAATCAATGCCAGGTGGCGTAGTCTGGATGTTGCTCCTTTCTAGAGGTGGTCTTGGTAGGGCTTCCTTCTCATAGTACCTTATTTTATCATTTGGCATGAGTTTACTTATTTCTCTCACTCCGCCGTCTATGTTTTACAATGATAAGTGTATTGGAGAATATATTTTCTGATAATATAGACAATGTGGACGTGGATATTGTAACTCGTTCAGACGCCGAAAGCCTTCATCCTGGGTAGGCGGTTCTCGAGAGTTCCTTGACCCCTTTTGGGAAACTACCCGCTTGATCCTTCCACATGTTCGTCCTCCGAGTCACCACCACTTGATCCTTCCGCATGTCCTTCCTCCAGAACCCGCTTGAAAAGGAAAATTTCTAGCATTTCAACCACTGATTATTCTGCTGCTCTACCTGTTCAGGAGATTGCCTCTGATGACGACCAACTCCGCATTTCCCAAAAGGTGAAAATATCTGTCAAGTCTTCCAAAGAGAAAAGCAAAGGTACTAATGTTTCCTACTCTTCTTCTTGCATTATTATCAAACCGTTTGGGTATACCACTGGTAAGACTTCTGTTGCAGTTCCTGGTACCAGCCTTCATCCTCCCGGTCCTCTATTTTCTCCCCCAGTAAGAATATCTGTACTGCTAGTTCCCTTCCGATTAGATGGAAGCGACTACAAGCATGATGAAGTGTATGTACCCTCCTAGGAAATCCTTAGGGGTGACCGCCTAGAAACTGCCTCTTCTCAGTGGGAGTATCTTTACCACTCCATGCCTCTGCCCAAGTTGATCAAGGCTAACATTCAACAAATGCAATTGTATTTGACTCTCTTGGCTCGGCTGTTGTAAAGTTCAACACTTTCCTTTCGGAGGTGAAGGCTCGTTTGACAATAGTTCAGCACAAGCTTATGGATGCTGAAGATGAACTTTTGAAGGGCAAGGAAAAATGATGGTTGACGAGGTGGTTATTGGAGATCTAAAGGCTCGTGTGGAGAGCTTGAATGATCATTCAGATGAAAACCAGGTCCTTCTAGAAGAAATGCATGGCCTGGATGCCAGCCGTAAGGAGGAGGTCGAGAGTTTGAGGAAGGAGCTAGAGGAAGAGAAAAAGAAATATGTGAATCTGAGCTTACGCATTAGCCTGCTAGCTACGAAGGAGCAAGGACTGAAAAAGGAATGGGATGAAGCCTTAGAGACTGCTACCCGTCTCTTAAAGGAGGAGGCGAAGTTAATTTCTTATGTGATTCATCATGTTTTCTTGAGCTTACTGCATAGTCCGCAATTTTTGATGCCTTGGGGTTTGGTTCAACGGACTGCTGTCTAATATGGTCGCCACGTGGATCTTTTGAAAGTTCGACCTCACCTCGCCCCTAGGGTTGAGGTGGAAAAGCTTGCTGATTTCAACCCGGATGCACATGCCAAACTTCACGTCCTCCCTCTTGCTGCAGAAAATATCACTCTAGAGTACATTGAGGATATCCAGGCGCACCCTAGCCGATCTATTTACGATTTGTTGTCATTGGTTCCTATTGATTCTGATGAAGGTCGTGGCTCTGCCTCCGCCTCGTCTCAAGGGTCATAAAAAAGTTTATTTTTGCTTTTTTTTATGCCTCATGTGTTGGCATGGTAGCGTGTGTTGCCTAGAACTAATTCCTGTATTGATGATGTTTTCTGACAGCTCGCCATGTTTGTGAAGCGAACTGTTAAATATGTGTATGTCTTTGTTTGTTCTTACATATTGTTTGCAGGATGTACATTGGTCAGTAAAGTTTTGTCTCCACATCTTAATTGATGGTTTGTGAATTGTTTCCCACGGTATATCGGGTTAGGTCCAATCGGGGACTGGTATCGCGTCTTCACTGTGTGGTGACTTAGCCCCTTACACTTTACTGAACAGTGATTTTTATCCCTACTTGTTACTTGGGCAATCCTTTGAGTTTCCAAGCTAAAAAGTGATAATGTGTTCTACTCTTATTATGAGCAGATAACGGCCCTTGTTGTATTCGACCAGGTGATCTCGTTCCCCTTACCTCTTGAAAGGTGATTTTTCGATCTCCATGTTTCCTGAGGCGATAACTCCACCTCTGTCCCATGCATGATGCCATCTTTATCTGGCGTGGTTATTCAGGTAATAATTGGACCCTTAGTCATATGCTTTATCATGCTTTTTGTCGCAAGATGACATTTACTGCGTAAGGAAAAAGAATCCTATGTTTTTGGCTATTCAGAGTGTCCCCTTAGCCTAAAACATTTGCAGCATGTGTATGGCATTGATGTTAACTTTGCATGATTATTATATGTGTGACGATAACTTGCTAAAGCAAATGTCACTATTACATGATCCTTTTAGACATGTAGATTTCGTTGCATAATGGCCCTCAGCCTTGATTGAATATTAAAACAAAGACATCAAATAAACATGAAAGACGTTGCTTGACTACACGAAAATATTTTTTCAAATTCGTGATGTGCCATGTTCTTGGGATCTTCACTCAATCCATGAATTTTAGTATATAGGCACCTCCTCCCAATACTTGTTTCACACGATAAGGACCTTCCCACCTGGCTGCCAGTTTACAAGTGGGACCTGACCTGCTCACCTCGTTTTTGCATAGAATGAGAGTGCCTGGTAAGAGGGTTGTGTTGTTAACCCTTCTATCATAGTATCTCTTCATTTTGGCTTTCACAGCTGCCTCCCGTATTTGAGCCAGTTCCCTACGTTCTACCAGCAAATCCAGGTCCAAGCATATTTCCCTTCGTTTTCCAGTTCAACAAACGACACCACCCTTGCGGAAGGGACACTGATTCCAGCTCGGAACACTGGCTCTGATTAATAAACGAGACTAAAAGGTGTCTCGCCCGTGCAGACCTTTGGTGTGGTTGGAATTCTCCAAAAGACGTTGGGCGGCTTTTCAATCGACCCAGTTCGACAGTTGCACAGGCGTGCCTTCTACCCTTTCAGTATATTTGGATTAGCTATTTTCAACTGGCTATTAGCCTAAGGGTGTGCGACTGATGTGAAATGTTGCGCTACCCCAGCTTCTTGCACCATGACTTGAAAGGTTCTTCAGTAAACTGTTTTGCATTATCACTCGCCATGATTTGAGGAATTCCAAAGCTGCACAAGATGTGGTTCCACACAAAGTGTTGGGTGGTTATTATTATGTTTACGAAATGTAAAATTTGAGGGGTTGTTGTAATTTCTCTATTCTTGTAATAAATAGAATAGTATAAATAGGCGGCGGTTAATAGAATGTTTGTATACGCTTATTGTTTTCCGTGCAAGAAAGTTAAAAGGAAAAGGAGAGAAACCGCCATATTCACTACTGTTCATGTAATCGGTTTCCAATTTTCTTAATCAAATCATTCGGTCAGGTTTGATTTAATTGTTTGTTTCCAATGTATGCTCTTGATTGCATATTTATTTTGATATACCAATTGGTATCATAGCCTAATATGACAATTTTTTTGGTGATTTTGATTCGGATTTTGTTTCTGCTCGAAGAGTTGTTCATCGACAGTTTGAAAATTTAGAAAAATCCCTTGGGTTTATTGATTTTGTGGATAGATTAACCTGAATTTTGGATCGAGTGTAGAGTTCAAAAGGACGAATCAGTTGACATCAGCCTCACACAGAATTTTGTTCGAATTTTTCTGATTCTTTCAAAAAGTTGAGTTCTTACTGTTTTTAACTAATTTTGGGTTTTTGATACAAAATTAGGCAAAGTCGCTTCCCAAAAAGTGTTCAAATCTGGGTTCAATTTGTGAAGGAACTGTTGAAAATATTGAATTTGCACTTAGATTTGTTCAAATCTGTTAAATCTCGGGAATCATTAAAGTTTTAGCTTTATTCGATTTTATCAAACTTTGACCGAGTTTTATCAAGCTTTGACCGAGTTTTATCAAAGTTATACGCGAGTTTTTCAGGAGTCATCCGAGATTTACCCAATTACACTCAACTTTTATCACTTATTCCTTGTGTCTGGTCAACCTTTCATTTGATATTTTTAAAGTTGTCTTCGAGGTTGAGCACACTTCAACCGAGTTTGATAAATCTTAAGCCGAGTTTGTTCCTTTGTCAAACGAGTTTGATAAAACTTCCTTCGATTTTAATCAAGAATCACCCGAGGTTTATCTTCGTTAGGTTTAATCGAGATTTATCACATATTATTCAAGTTTCATTAAGTGTTTTTCTAGTTTAATCACTAAATCACTCAGTATTCCATACAAGATCTTAGAAGATGAAAATCTACAATTCAAAATGTCTTAGGATGCTCTTGCAATGAGAATAGAGACCAAACCTCCTATTCTGTACAGCGGTGAATACGTTTAGTGGAGAGAGAGATTTCTTGAATTCATAAGTTTTCAAGATTTGGCTGATGAGATGCTGAAATCACTGACTGACGGTCCTGCAAGGTTGTTGTGTACATTTATAAATAGAGACGAAAACAATTTATTGTAAATAGTTTAGAGGGCTTTATGCGAATAATCAATACTTTTATTTTAGCATAAATAGGAGTAGTGGTACTGTAGTGATTTACGCATGTGATACGTTTGAGAGACAGAATTGATATGGATGAATTGATTGCTGGAGTGATGTGCAAGAATGTTCAAGAACTCACTCTAATATTTCATTATACTCAGTCTAATCATTCAGTTTATTGTGTTCTTGATTGTTTTTCTTAATGTTTAGATCATTGTAAGGTCACCTTCCTACAGATCCTATCTTAACGCGACACCGTCCAACGAGTGTGGAATCCTCGTTAGCGACTTGACGGATAGACCACGCACACGAAACACGGAGACACACACAATGATAGACGAACAACGGAATGTCCCGAAACGTGATTCTCTCCAGGAACAAAATCTCTGATTAACTTTCTGCAAAATCTTGTTAATTAAACGAAATAACCCTTAATTCGAATAAGCCCAAGGCCTTTCGAATTTGTCCTCCATAAATTCGAATCATATGCTTTGAATATATGTTTGAACTTATCTTTGAACTTATGTTTGAACTTATTGTAACACATTACACCAAGTTCAAACATACACACAATCTGTATCAAACATATATAATCAATCATATAACAAACATATATCAAACACATGTTAATATGAAATAACGAGCAAATTGACTTTTACAAAATGTTGTCTATACTTAGACTGCTATCGTCACACGGGATGCACTAACAGACTCCCCCTTGACGATCGCTTCTAACTATTTATATTTTGTCTAAGTACTAGAACTATATAAACTACTACCTACATACAATCCTTGATCTATACAAACTCTAACTATCTTTTGGAACTTCCTACCTTCAGATCTCCGGCCTTCATGAAATAAAATTGGCTGATCATGAAGATTTTGCAGGTCATCCTTGGATAGGTTGATCAGACGTAGAGGATCGTATACCTTCAAATCACCTTCTCCTCATAGTCCTCCATCACTGCTTCTGCCATCTTGTTGTCTAATTACCACCACTTCATGTTTTTCAATACATCCTGTGGCATTGACTTCATTGGCACTTTCTTGAGGCATCGGACTGGCTTGTAAACCATCCTAGCCCAAGGCTTTCCAGTGATAGGATCTATTCTTGACGGATCTTCTATTCTTTTTGCAGATCTAGGTTTGAGTCTTTCGAACCTTCCGGATCGACCCTCCTTTCGTATGATTTTAGCAACTACTTCAGCATACGGGTCGTCTCCTAGGTAGATTAACTCCTTCCAAGCCAACTCCTTTACTTCAAACTTGGGCAGTGTGTAAAACACTTTCAGCGTTCGCCTCAAGTATTGACGTCCATCTCTTCTTTTTAGCATAAGTAGCTGTTGTTCACTATCAAAGAACCAGCTTAAGATTCCACCCGAGAGATTTCCGGAGCTTGGTACCGTCATCCTCTTCTTCATCTTTAACTCTGATTTCTTTTCTTCCTTTCGGAACCAAAGCTTAATCAAATCTTCCCTGGTTTGCTCTTTATCAGCTGTATCAAATTCTGAATCATCCACAGATGTCAACTTAATTTCATCTGTGTCAATCACGTTTTGATCATCATGCACATACTGTTCGATGATAGGCCGTGAAGGAATGATTACTTCATCTACGTCATCGTCTTCGTCTTCAATAGCCTCTTCATCAGATTTCCACTCTGCTACATCTTCTGGGACAAACTCCCCTTCTTCAAGATCTTCAATCTCATCCTCAAAATCAAATATTACTTCTTCTTCTTCAATATCCATTAGAGCTTTAATCATTTCGCTCTCAACATTCTTTGAAGTTCCACCTTCAACTCCTTCTCCCATTCCAGATTGACTGGGCTCCTCCTGAAAGAGTGCCTGCTGAGCAGTCGAAAGATCTGCTAGCTCACCTTCTCTTCCAGCATCGGGATCATTGTCGTCATCATCTTTTCTTAACACTTCAGCTTCTCTGCAGCTACTCTCCCCCTGAGCTTGTAGGTTTTTCATTAACTGCTCCAGGAGAGTCTTCATTGTTTTTATCTCAGACGCTTGATCTGCTACTGCTGTTTTCAACTCAGCATTTTTCTGATCAAATCTGGCATTATGGGCCTGAAGTTCTGTCAATGCTGTAGATAGCTGGAAAACTTGGACTGTCTGGAAATTCAACATCCCCTTCAGCTCTGTAAACCGCTGATTGTCGGTGAATGTCAATGATGTTGATGGAATGGATGTAGATGGTGATGGAACGATGGGTGGTTGAGCAGCTGGTATTACAGGTTCAGGAGCTGAGGTGGATGTAGCTCCCTGCATAAATCGGTGCCTCCTCGCCCTATGCCTAGGCACGAGTGAAGTATCATCTTCCTCTTCGAAATTTGAATCTTCGGTCTCTTCGTCAATCAGAGCCCGTTTAGTTTGTATCCTTCTGTGTACCATTAGCCTAGATCCATATCTACTGATTTGAATATTTGGATCCTCCCTATCAGAACTAGACTCTGAGGCATTTTCATCGAGCCCTTCAGTCTCAGTCTCAGCCTGTGCTCTTTTTTCTTCTCCTTCACTTAGCACCTCAGTGTCCATACCCTCAGCCTCGGCCGGCTGTTATTCATCAATATCCTTGAATACATCATGATACTCTTCTGGAGGATCTAGAACATCCTGAACCTGTTGTTCAGTGAGGTTTAGTTCTGCAGAAGTCCCCTGTGCCCATATCTCTTCAAGGGTCTGCGTTGTCTGATCAATAACTGGGGTAGAAGTTGAAGGACCTGCAGCGTCCGTTGATGGACCTGCTGCCGTAGACTCTGAATGTCTGCTGGAGGATGGCCTTGAAGCCAGAATTTGTCTCGCTGGAGCTCTTTGCCTCCTGCGCGGTTGCTGTTGTGGTGGTTGTTGTTGTGGTGGCTATTTCTGCGGTTGCTGCAGTTGAGGAGCTTCACCTGCCCAGTTTTCTCCTTCTGGAGCCACAAAGCCTGGGTCAATGACTGCTCCGAACAACGGTGCCACCTGTGGCCTGACCTGCTCAGCCCTTCGCGCGTTATGCGACTGGCAGTTAGCAAATATTTTGTTATCGATAATAGCCACACCGTGAGTATCGGGAAGTTGAGGCAGATATGGCAAGAAGTGATGTATAATCATCATTACGAAGCGCGGGTACATCAAAAATGTTTCACGGACAGGAGCTGTGATTTGATGCACAAACTCAGCAAAGAACATCTTTGAATAACTAAAGCGCTTGTTGTATACCAATGTGATCACTGCCGATTGCATCTTGGACACAATGTAGTCAAAACCGGCCTTTTTCGGCGCAAAACAAACCATAAACACATGCACCAAGTAACACCATTGCCCGATTAAGCTACTCTACACATACGAGGCTTTGGTTATATCTTGGGCGTATCCCATACGTAAAAAGGCCGCTTGCCTTATATGGACAAGAAAATCAATGGGCCCCGCCTCCTGGTCTTCGGAGCCTACCTGAAGTATCTGACGAAGCATATCAGCTGAGAATACAGTGGGCTGCCTCCCCCCCAACTCTTGTTCGCAATACTGTAGGCGTCGCTGAACAGTCTACCTGGAGGTGCTCCCAAAATTGTCGTACATACGGCAAGATTATCTGCAGGTTATGGGTCAATGCATAAGCAATCCTTGAATGCGTCAAAAATTCAACCTTTTGTCAGAATGGTTGAGCTTCGATTAGATCTCTATCGACAGACATCACCATGTTATGCTTATTGAAGAATGCGCGATCACCCATATCTGCATTTAGAAACAACAACCAGTATTAGAAAAAATAATAAAAATGAAACTTGATTAATTTCGAATTTGCTTTATTTCGAAATTACATATGTCTGAAATCCAACACATACGAATTTCTACAAGTTTGAATTTATTTTTAAAGGCATTCGAATTTATAACAAATTCGAAGGCTATGTCCGAATTTGACTGACTTCGAAATTGTAGATATTTTAACAAATTCGAAGTTTCAGACAAGTTCGAACATGATGTACATGTTCGAAGTTGTTCCTTTTCAAACGAAAGTCCAAGATTTTAACCCCATTTGACTTAACAAATAGTATAGTCTAGTCCTATTGGGTTCTAATCGAAGTTATATGTGCTTTATTTGAAGTTTCACCGGTTAAAACTTGTGATTTTGAACCACAAAGTTTAAACTCAAACACCTTCAAATAAAGTCGATTTTTTTTGCTATAAATGAGTCCTAAGGTACCCAAACATTGTATAATATTGATTATTATACCTAAGTGTGTTGGTAGATTCGAAAACAATGAGCAAAACTTCGTGAAATAGTAATAAACTCGAAACGGTAAATTCGAAGAACAAATTCGAAATCGCCTGGCACAAGTTCGAAGGATTAAAATCAAATGTGGTGAATTAATGATTCACTGTTGATCTATTTATACCAACAACATTCGAACTTGACTTAAATTTGAAGATACTGACAAAATCGAAGAATACTTCGAATATGTCTTAAATTCGAATTTACTTGAAAATAATGAAAATCCTTGAATAAAATTCAACTTCTTCAATTTTTTCGTGTAACGGAATTTTACAAACCTTGCAAAAATTATTCACACCAAGCAATAGATTTTCACGCAAAAATTTGTTTATTCGACTAATCATGCATCCTAGTAACTTTGACATTTTTCCTACCTAGAATAAAATAAAGTAAAACAAAATAATAAAATAACAGAAAATAAAGTTTGAATAAATTTTAAACTTAAGCTACTCAAAAATACTTTTAAAAATTTACAACCTAAACTAACATAATATTTTTGCGAGAAAGTCAAAGAAGGTTCAATCAGATTGCGATGTCAAACGCACTTTTAGTATTTCACTTTCACACTTAGGAATTTTTGATTCCTTGATTGTTTGTCGTGACACACATTTCTAGGCGATTGTCGGTATTATTTTCCATTTAAACATGTTACACTTTGGAATATCCCTTTGCCTTTTTATTTATCAAGAAACTACCTTACATGTCTCATACTTAGACATACTTTTATGATCAAGGCATACACACAATGACTATAACTTTTCGGTATTGCAAATTTTCTTAAAAAGGCAAACGTCGGACACAGTTCTATATTTACCTACAACAGAGTGTCTTAGTTTGTCTTAAGGTTTATTTAAAGAAAGGTGTGTACTGACGTACGACAAAGTGACTTATCTTGCTAACTCTAGTCAAACCAGAGGTAACAGGTGAGTACTTACGTACAACAAAGTGACTTGTTTTGACTCTCCCCTTACTGTCATGATTTTCTCTTTTCTAATCTTTTCGTTAAGATGTATTTGATGTGGCTATACATCCTCGAGAAAATTTGCATACCTCATTTAGAATCATTGTCTGTATGTCTCTAACATAAAAATTAAGACCATCCGCTCATACATCTACGTTAGTTACACATATGATTTTTTCTTAAAAATTTTATTAGCTTTTGAGATTCCCTTTGTCTATTATGCCTACCAATACATCGAACTAGAAAATGTATATCACTAAGAGTTTAAGGTGCATTACGTGTGAAAGCTTAACACTTAGAGATTATATCGACTGTGCTAATTTTTGTCACTTTGAACCTATGCATCTAAGACTTAACTCTATTTTCTGATATTCTCTTTTTTTAGCTTTTTTTGGTTTTTCTTATTATTTTTTTTTTTGTTTTTCATAAAATAAATAAGCTAATAAAGTAATCTACTAACTTACTATAAAAGGAAATAAATTCTACTTAACTACTAACTTACTATAAAAAGAAAGAAAATATACTAAGGTCAAGTTACTTTGGATTACGCATACCGTTCAGTTGAACTAACAACTCAAAGCGTGACTTATCAAAAGCTTTAGTGAATAAATCAGCATTGTTATCTTCCGTTGCCACTTTTACCAGTTTTATCAAGTTCTTTTCAGCACAATCACGTACAAAATGATGTCTTATGTCTATGTGCTTTATTTTAGTATGTTTAACTGGATTATTAGTTATAGCAAAAGTAGATTTGTTATCTATGCTAATGGGAGTATGAGTGTAAGTCAAACCGTAATTTCGCAATTGTTGTTGTGTCCATAAAACCTGTGAACAACAACTACCAGCAGCTACATATTCGGCCTCGCACGTTGACACGACTACCGAAGTCTGTTTCTTGCATTGCCAGGATACGAGCCTCCCTCCAAGGAACTGACAACCTCCAGTTGTTGACTTTCGATTCAAGCTGCAACCTCCATAGTCTGAATCTGTGAATGCTTCCAATTCCAGATCATCATCCGCGTGATACCAAAGTCCCAGCTTCGGTTTCGACTTGAGGTATCTCAGAATCCGCTTCACAGCTTTCATATGCATTTCTTTCGGATTGGCTTGAAACCTAGCCCAAATACACACATCAAACATAATGTCAAGTCTAGAAGTAGTTAAATACATGAGTGACCCGATCGTGGCCCGATATAGAGTCGGATCAACATCAGTATCACTTTCTGTACCCGGTCCGAGATTGTGATTCACTTGAATCGGTGTGCTAAAGTGAGCAGTCAACTTTGTTCCCTCCATCCCGTAGCGCTCTAGAATGTCGTAGACATACTTCATCTGATGGATAAACATTTCATGCTTCCTCTGTTCAACTTGCAAACCCATAAAGAAGTTCAACTCTCCCATAGCACTCATCTCAAACTTAGACTTCATCACATTCTCGAAATCTTTGCACATCTGCTCGTCCGATGACCCAAAAATTATCTCATCAACGTACACATGTACCAAGATAAAATGTTCACCCTTTCTTTTCACAAATAATGTACTTTCAATTCTCCTTCTTTCAAACCCGTTTTCCAAAAGATGAGTTGATAGCGGCTAATACCGTGCCCTGGGTGCCTGATGCAATCCATATAGAGCCTTATCAAGACGATACACTCTGTCTGGATACTTTGGATCTATAAACCCGGGCGGTTGTTCAACGTACACCAGCTCCTTCACTTTTCCGTACGTAAAAGCACTATTTACGTCAAGTTGATAAACTTTAAAGCCTTTGAAGGATGCAATGGCCAGAAACAAACGGATTACTTCGAGCCTTTCCACTGGCGCAACCACCTCATTATAATCGATTCCTTCCTCTTGGTTGCAACCCTTTACTACAAGTCTTGCCTTGTTGCGAGTCACAATACCCCGATCATCTCTCTTGCACTTAAAAACCCACTTGGTTCCTATTACAACTTCTCCTCGAGGTAACGGAACTAACTCCCGCACTTCAATTTTTCTGAATTGTGAAAGTCCTTATTGCATCTCTTCAACGCAAGAATTGTCTTTCAGTGCCATTTGCACATTCTTCGGCTCTACTTGTGAGATGAAACATGAATACAGGAAAGTGTGAAAAGCCTCGGAGTGATTAATCATCGACAACAGCATTGTGTTGTTATTCAAACTACTCCTAGTACTCACACCAACATTCGGATTTCCTATGATCTCTCAAATGGATGATCCTTATTAATCCTCGATGTTTCGATCTCATTGACCCTAAGATTATCTCCTAAGTTTGATCCTATTTCACCTAACGGGGAAACGACTTCAGATCCCACATTCTCTTCCTCATGATCACTGTCTTAGGAGTTAGAATCAGTAGCCTGATTCTTGTTTGAAGATAACTCAGAATCGTTCTCTGTTGGAGACACATCTTCTGTCGATGTAGGCTCAGAAGGTGATGGAATGCTCGTCTTTGGAAAACCTTGACCGTCATCATTCAGATTTAATGACGATAAGTCATGTTCAATTGTACCTGCATTACCATCCAAAGGAATGTTAAATGATTCAAACAATTTGTCATAATCAAATATCCATTCCGGACCTATTTGGGGTTCATGTGTATAACTTGTTACATCAATGTTATACACAATCTCCACTGTACCGTTTGTTTTGTTAAAAACCCTTTT
>JAANYP010004110.1:180638-220644 GCA_020465985.1 Centrapalus pauciflorus
CTCTTGCACTTAAAAACCCATTTGGTTCCTATTGCAACTTCTCCTCGAGGTAATGGAACTAACTCCCACACTTCTAGCTTCCTAAACTGTGACAGTTGTTCCTACATTGCTTCAACCCAAGAGTTTTCATTTAGTGCCATTTGCACAATTCTCGGCTCTACTTGCGAAATTAAATATGAGTAGAGGCAAGTATGAAAGGCCTCGGTGTCATTAATCGTCGACAACAACAGTGTGTTGTTATTCAAACTACTCCTAGTCCTCACACCAGCATTAGGACTTCCTATGATACTCTCAATAGGATGATTCATATTGATCCTAGATGTTTCAATCTCGTCAACGCTAAGATTATCTCCCAAATTAGATCTTATCTCTCCTAATGGTGGAACGACTTCAGACTCCACATTTTCTTCCTCATGGACACTGTCTTCAGAGTTGGAATTTGTTGTCTGATTTTCGTCTGTAGGCACTTCAGAATCATTTTCTCCCAGAGATCTGTCTTCAGTTGATGTAGGCTCGGATGTTGATGGAAAGGTGGTCCTCGAAAAACTTTGACCCACGTCATTCAGATTCAATGACGCCATGTCCTGATCGATTGTACCTGCATTTCCATCAAAAGAAATGTTAAATGACTCAAATAACTTATCATAATCAAATGGCCATTCCGGACCCTTTTGGGGTTCATGTGTATAACTTGTAACATCAATGTTATACACAATCTCCACTGTACCATTTGATTTATTAAAAACCCGTTTGATTGGCGAGTTCGGCACATAACCTACAAAGTATCCTTCGTCAGCCTTTTCACCAAACTTAGGTTGATGTTTTGTTTTCATTAAAGTGCATGGTACTCCAAATGGTTCGAAGCCAGTTAAATTAGGTGGCCGTTTATTCAAAACTTCATAACAGGTTTTGTTCAAAGATTTGACAATAAGGGCCCTGTTTAACACATGACAAGCGGTATTCACTGCCTCCCCCCAAAACATGGTAGGAAGCTTTGAATTCGAAAGCATGGTCCTTGCTGCATCAATCAATGTCCTGTTTTTCCGTTCGGCCGCCCCATTTTGTTGTGGCTCATATGGTGCACTAAATTGATGCACTATGCCCTTTGATAGGCAATATACACCAATAATCGTGTTTTTAAATTCTGTTCCGTTATCACTTCTAAGTCTTTTAACCCTCGTTTCGTAAGAATTTTCCACTTGGTCTAAGAACCCGATGAGCTTAGCAGTCGTCTCGTCCTTTGTACCTAAAAAGAAAAACGTGAGTAATCGTCAGTAATAACTAAACAGTACCAACTACCACCTATACTCCTTTTGTTGATTGGTCCGAAGAGACCCATATGCAACAAATCGAATGTGGCAGCATTTGAGTTCTGAGTCTTGGACTTGTGTGCCCTCTTATGTTGTTTTCCTTTCTTGCACGGTAGACACTTATCCTCGAACTAAAAACTCTTCATAAGAACACCTTGCACCAGACCATTTTCCGTAATGTAGTTCATTTTTCTTACGTGCAAGTGTGCTATGCGTCTGTGCCATAAAACCGACTCAGTCTCTGAAGCTTTTGATAGCAGACAAATTGGTCCCATCGAAGATTCCGGCTTGTTCATGTCAAGCATGTACAGGTCATTCTTCCTTGGAGCCCTCATCAGTATCCATTCTTCAGGTACCGTGAATCCCGGTTTCAGCACCAACGCCTCAGTATCAGTAAAGAGTACTGAGTTCTTTTTATCACAGATTTGAGATACACTAATGAGATTGTGAACCACCCTATCAACGTGATAAACTTGATCCAATTTGATAGTCCCATTAGTGACCACTCCAGTACCGGTGATATTTCCTCCTTTATTGCCAGCGAATGATACAAATCCATGATTCCCTCCCTTGAAGTCTGCAAGAAGACTTCTCTCCCCTGTCATGTGCCTGGAGCAACCACTGTCGACAAACCATTTGTTGTTTGGACCTGTAGTTATCTCCTGCACATGAAAGAAAATAGGTTAGTTATCACGGGGAACCCAAGCCATGACTGACTTGCTTATACCATTCTCGTCAACATACTTAAACTCTTTCAAATACCCATCTCTCCGTTCAGGTGACTTGGGTTTTTGAATTTGAGCTTGTTGTGGTGCAGAGTGATTTAACTTCACTCTCGGCCTTTGTGTAGGCATTTGCTATGGAGCTCTTGAATAGTTACGATTATAATGCATTTCAGACTGATATCCCTGAGCTCTACCTGGTGTTTGATGTCTTACAGGGGTATGTGACCTAACCGGAGTGTAAGCTCTGCTAGGTGTGGTACTCCTATAGTTCTGTTGCAGTCCTGACCTAGATTGATTAACGACTCTATTTGGTGAATTAGTTCTAATCACTTCTTATGGTCGACCTGACACAGGCATTTGTTTCACAGCAGATTTTGGTGCAGCTTGCACAGTTTTCTCGGTATTCTGAGAACTACTTGTGCTTGCAACACTTTGGGAAGGCTTAAGTTGTTCCGGCTTCCCAGTCTTAGGTGTAGTATCTACTTTCCTATGCGGACAGCTAGAAGCAACATGCCCACTTTCGTGACATCTAAAGCAAGACATTTTGTCAATTGACTTTTTGTGTGTGCCCTTTGACTTAGGTGTCTCACTAGTGTCTGGCTCTTTTTGTTTAACTATAGCGACTGGTTCATCCTCCTGATCATTAAAGTCAATTTTGTGTTGTCCCAGTCTTAGTTGTAGTATCTACTTTCCTATGCGGACAACTAGAAGCAACATGCCCACTTTCGTGACATCTAAAGCAAGACATTTTGTCAATTGACTTTTTGTGTGTGCCCTTTGACTTAGGTGTCTCACTAGTGTCTGGCTCTTTTGTTTAACTATAGCGACTGGTTCATCCTCCTGATCATTAAAGTCAATTTTGTGTTGTCCTACAGGTTTATCACTAGAGGATGGCACAAATTTAACTTTCTTAATCTTGATATCATTATCAGTCACCTTAGATTCATTTTCCTTTGCAATGTCAGACACTTGTTCCGGTATTTCGTCTGATTCAACTGATTTCTCAGTTTTCTCCTGAGGTTTACGTACATAGTTATCGTTGAAAGGTGGAGGAGTCTCATGATATCCTAGACCTACAGGCTTCTTAGACTGACGCTGTGCATCTAAGATTTTCCCTAGGTTAAGATATGAGTTCCTAAACTTTTCAAGTTTACTGTTGACCTCAGCGACCTTTACCTTAGACTCGGCTAGCTCTACTTCTTTGGATTTAAGCTCCTTGGTTAATGCCTCAACATGTTGATACATTAGTTCTAATATAACACACTGTTCGCTCAGTTTGTCCTTTAGAACTATAAGATCCTGTGCATCAGCCTTAAGCTTATCCTTAAGATCTTGCTTTATATCTTCCAGGCTAGCATTATCTGATTTTAACAATTCATTTTGAGCAGATATGGTTTGTTGTGAATCTAGTACTAAATTTAACCTATCGTTAGATGTAGCACATAAAACACATAAATAATGGAAAAGAGAAATGTTTAAAGTTACCTTGGCATGATCTGATTCCACGTTCGCTATCTGTGCGGCGAACTCAAGAGTCGTCTGATCGTCTGACTTTTCCACCCACATCGGACTGCTTTCATTATGAGTGCTGTCCCCTGTGATTTCCTCTAGCCCATCACTTCCAGTCTCAGTCACTTCAGCCATAAAGGCTCTAGCATTCGACTCTGGATGTCTACTCCAGTCATAAGTTCCATCTAGCTGTCTATCTGATGTGACATTGGATAACAGACTAGCTATATTTGCTTGACTGGTTGAACTACTCGGTAGGTATCGCCCTTTCGATTGATTCTGATACTGTCCCTGGTAGTTCTCTACTTTAGGTCTCTGACACTCTCTAGCGAAGTGTCCTAACCCCTGACAGTTGTAACACTTAACCTTGGACTTATCAAATCCAATCTTATGGTTACTAACGTTGAGATTCCTTCCCGTCCGTTTGATGAACCTCTTAACTCTCTGAGTTACCATGGCCAGTTGCCATTGCAGATCCATCTCGTCAAGATCATCAGCGTCCACCTGATCGTAATCCTCATCCCAAAGCGCAGGATCGTTAATTTTGCCATGACGCAATTGCTGTAAGCGGCCACGAACGAAGCCAACAGTTTCAGATGGTCTTCATCCGATTTTGGGTTCATAGGCATCTTTGAATACCCTTGAGATGTAGATGCCGGAGTAGCCTGATGCTGCTTTTCTTCTGGTCTAGCAAACCCTAAGAAAGCCCTACTTAGTGAGTCTTCTGTTTCAGCCGGTGACGATGTCGCTCCCGAGAAGAATGCTGTAGTGGTCTTCAATTCAGTTGCCACTGAGGGTTTTGATTTGCCAAAGTACATTGCAGGATCTTGAACTTGGTCATAATCCGTTTCCTTCTTCAGCAACTCAAAGTGATATGCCCTCAGCGTTCGTATAACATTGTCTAGAGTCAGAGTATAAAATTTGTCTTCATCATGCTTTATTAAGGCCACATACATCTCCCATTTGGCCGGTAAAGCATCCAGAATCTTGTTAATTTTCTTCGTTTCACTATACTCCACGTCGTGGCTGTCTAACTCAGTCAATAAGTGATAAAATCTGGTAACTGTCTCATCCAGCTTTTCGTTCTTCAAAGCTTTGAAGATCGCGAACTGCTGCTTGAGCATTTCCATTCGATTCTTTCTAACCCTCGGGTTACCTTCACACGGTTTTTCTAACGCATCCCACAGCTCTTTTCCTATCTTCTGATTACGGAAAGTGTGTAACATCTCCTGAGGTAACGCCATTCTAATGATAGTGAATACACGGTTTTCGGACTCATAAACTTTCTTATCTTCATCTTTCATCTTTGAATATGTTAAGGCTCGTTGATGACCTTCAACCTCTGCAGTAGGTGGAATGTATCCCTCGTTGATACAAATCCACATTCGCATATCATTAAACCTTGCGAAGTCGGCAAACCTATCCTTCCACCAGTAATAGTCCTCTATTTTCATCAACTTCGGTGGAGAATTCGCATTTCCAACCTCGTGATCCATCTCCATAAACCTCTGTAGACTTGTCATTGTTTTAGATATTTTTGAATTCAAACTTAATTAATTTAATTCAAAATTAATTTAAATTAATTATTTCGAATTTAGGTAAATTCGAATGTAATTAAATTTAAACCTGTTTGGAATTAAATTCGAATATAAGTTTGTAATCCAGCTAAAATCGAAATTAATGACAAAATCGAAGGTCCACTAAATTCGAGATCCCAATTAAACTCGAAACCCTAATTAAATTCGAAGATCCAAATTCGATTTTAGTGTAAAATCAAAATCCAAGCAAATTCGAATTGGCCAAATTTGAATCAAACTTTAAGTAAACTCGAAAGGAGCGTATTTTGGTCAAACTCAAAATTTTAGAAAACCCTAATACTCCCTTATTAAACTCGAGCACCGCAAATTCGAAAAACGACTAATACTTCGAGTTTTTCAGATTAAATCAATATTTTTACAAGTAAAAATACTGATTTTAGTCAAAAACTTGAACTACAACAAAGTATTTCCCGAAATCTGATTTGATAAGCTCGAAAAACTTGAAAAATCGTGATATTAACTGTCTAAAACGTCAAGAAACCTAGGATGTTGCTTATGAACACGAAGAACACTAAGAACACCCCAATGGCTCTGATACCACTTGTAAGGTCTTGAACTCATGGATCTATCTAGACGCGACACCGTCCAACGAGTGCGGAATCCTCGTTAGCGGCTTGACGGTAAGATCACCCACACGAAACAAGGAGACTACCAAGATGTTATACGAACGACGACGAACGCACCTACACCATAATTCTCTCCGAAAACACTCTCTGATTACTAGTAAACTCGAGATCGCCTTTGCTTAATCACTCACTGAAATTTTGCAAAAGTCTCTTAACTATTCGAGTGAATCCTTAATTATACTGACCAATTCGAGTTTGTCTTGGGACAAATTCGAATCAGGCCCAAGGCCCATTCAAATTTGTCAACTTGACAAATTCGAAATTGCCTTAAGTACAAATTTGAATTTAGGTGTAAATTCGAATTTCACTATCATACTTCCATTTGAACATATGTTTTAACTTATGTTTGAATTAATCTTTGAACTTTATGTTTGATGACTTACACAAAATGCTAACACAACTTAAACTGCTATCGTCACACAGGGTGTACCAACAATGTAAATGAGAGGGGTATATTGAAAGGAGATGGTGGTGCATCAGATCATGCTTTAGCAATAAAGCTGGCTGAATTTATTTCTCAAAAGGGAGCGGAGGGAGATTAGTTGAAAATTGATGAGAACTGAGAGTTGAGAAAGGATTTGAAAAAAAGATAATCCAACCTACACTGTGTCGACCAGGTAAACCTCATAATCTATCAACGCCTAGGTTACTTGATATTGAAAAAGACGTCATGGACCCAGTGACGCATGCACTTAACCCCACCAACCACTCAGTTATCTCTCAAAAGATTTATGTTTCAATAATCACGGAGATATAGCACAATTCTATCGATATATCATTTGGATATTATTGTTATTGAAACAAGGAAGACATTTTCTCCGATCGCCGATGTAAGGTCTACACACTACAGATCTATCCAGACGCGGAACCGTCAAAGAGTGCGGAATCCTCTATAACGGGTAGACGGAAACAACTCTCACTATGAAACACGGAGACTATCAACGAGCTGTACGAACTACACAAGAACGCACCTACTAGAAGATTCTCTCCGAAACACTAACCTGGTGATAAACTCGAAATCGCCTTTTGCTTAATCACTCTCGAACTCTACAAAAAGTATGATAATATTTCGATACTATCCCTAATTATAGAGGCTAATTCGAGTCTGTCATGGGCCAAACTCGAATCCGGCCCAAAGCCCATTCGAGTTTGTCCTCATTGACACTCTCGAAACTGCCTCATAACACATTCGAATCTGCCTAATTGACTTATTCGAATCTGACCTAGATTCGAATCCTAGTCCTTTGAGGATTCGAATTTACTCATTCAAATAATTAACTTAGAGTAGAAACTTATATTTTTAACTTATGTTTGATTTTATCTTTGATCTTTATGTTTGAACTTCTTATAATACGTTACATCAAGTTCAAACATACAAACAATAAAATCAAACATATATAAGCATATATATATCAACCACTCGTTAAAACTCAATACTTTGAATATTACTTGAACCAAAATGTTCGATCACTTAGACTGCTATCGTCACACAGGGTTTACCAACAGACTCCCCATTGACGATAGTTTCTAACTATTTACATCAAGTTTAAGTACTAGATCAATATATACTACTACCTTCGTATATACCAGCATCTATACAAACTCTGACAACTTTTTGGAACTTTCTGGCTTCAGATCTCCATTCTTCATGAAAGAAGATATGTTGTCCATGAAGTTTCTTCAAATCTTCCTTTGACAGATTTATCAGATGCAGAAGATCATACAGTCTCAAAAGAACTTTGTCGTCTTGATCCTCCATAATGGCTTCAACAGTTTCATTATCAAGGTACCACCACTTCATGTTGCTCAAAATATCTTGAGGCATCTTCTTCATTGGCACCCTTCTTAAGCATTTGACAGGCTTGTAAACCATTTTTGCCCATGGTCGTCCTGTATGCGGATCTATCCTTGAAGTATCTTCAACTCTTTTTCCAGAGCTTGGTTTGAGTCTCTCAAACCTACCGGATCTCCCTTCTCGTCTGACTATCTTAGCGATCACTTCAGCATAGGGATCATTTCCGATATTGATTAACTCTTTCCATGCAAGCTCTTTCACCTCTACCTTCGGCAATGTATTGAACACCTTATGTTTGCGCCTTAGGTATTGGAGACCATCTCTTCTCTTTAGAATAAAAAGCTGCAGTTCCCTGTCGAAGAACCAGCTAATAATACCTGCAGAGAAGTTTTCTGCACCAGGAATCCTCATCGTCTTCTTTATCTTCGGCTCAGTCTTCTTTTCTTCCTTGCGGAACCAACGATTTAGCAATTCAGCTCTGCTCGGTTCTCTTTTAGCCTCTTCCATTTCTGAATCATCTACCGAGGCCACTTTGATGTCATCAATGTCTATTACATGTTGTTCAGTATGTTCATATAATTTCGTGACAGGCTGGGACTGAATGATTACTTCGTTTACATTATCATCCTCATCTAGCATAACCTCTTCATCAGATCTCCAGTCAGCTACATCTTCTTGCACGAACTCTCCCTCTTCTAAATCCTCTTCATCATCTTCAAAATCAAATTCCAAATCTAAAGGCTCTTCATCAATATCCATCAACGCGTCAATCATCTCACGCACTTGACTTTCCGAGACCTTTGATGAACAATCCTCCCCTACTCCAGCTCCTGATTGACTCGGCTCCCCCTGAGTTTGAGCATCCTGAGCAGCCGAAAAATCTACTGGCTCATTCTGTCTTTGAGTGCTGGGATCATTGCCTTGGTCATCTTCATTATCATCATCCCTCGGCCGCTCCACTTGATCACGGCAGGATGTCTCCCCCTGAGCCTGTAAATTTTTCATTAATTGCTCAACTAGGGAGCGCATCGATCTTAACTCAGCTGCTTGATCGGCGACAAAAGTCTTTAGCTCCAAATTCTCTTCTTGTACTTTGTCCACTATCTGTTTCAAATCGGTATTCTCGTTATCAAGATTTGCGTTATGCTTCTGAATCTCACCCATTGCCGTCGTTAGGCCTAAGATCTGGACTTGTTGGAAGTCAACTCGAGCTTTTAGCTGCAAAAACCTTTGATTTTCTGTGTATGTGGATGAGGTGGATGGGATGGATTGAATTGGAATTGGAATGATGGGTGATTGGATGTACGGTTCAACATGTGTTTGTGATGGTGGTATGGTGGATTGAGTAGGTGGAGGTTGGACTGTTTCAGGCTGTGCTACTGAAGCGGAAGTAGATCCTTGCATAAATTGATGACGCTTAGCCCTTTGCCTCGTCACTAATGGAGCAACGTCTGCTTCTTCGAAATCAGAGTCATCAGACTCTCGTGATGCTCTCCTCCTTGTAGCTTCTTCACTGATTACCACTACTCTCGATCCATCAGTTTCTATCCGAACTGTTAGTTCTGATGTAACCGGCTCTGGAACTTCAACCTCTATCTCCTCCATATCTTCAGACTCGGTAGCTGACGACGACATGTCATTACCGGTTTGAGGAGGTTGATATTCATCTACTTCCCAAAGCACATCATCTTCTCCTTCCGGGGCTGTAACAATTGATCAATAAGCTCGGCAGTTATTTCTTCATTTGCATTAGGACCCGCTTCCCATATCTCATGCAGCGTCTGACACAACAATGTCGGAATAGGTTCTGCTGGTGTACTTGAAGGCCCTGCCTCTTGTACCTCTTGTTGTTGACTTGTAGAAGGCCTAGTTGCCTGAATTTGATTCGCAGTAGCTCTTTGTCGTCTCCTTTGTTGCTGTGCACGCAGTTGTTGTGGTTGTTGTTGTGGCTGTCTAGGCTGAACTTCCACTTCACCTGCCCAGTTGGCAGTATCTGGTGCTTCAAAGTTCCTATCTAGAACTGCTCCAAACAACGGTCGTTCGACTGGAACTGCCAACCTTCCTCTATGCGAGGAGCAATCAGCAAAAATCCTTTTGTCCATCACCGCTACGCTTTGGATCTCATTTAGTTGTGACAAATTCGGCAAGAAGTGCCTGATGAGCATCATTATGAAACGAGGATATAGCAGAAATTGTTGCTGCTCTGGAGCCGTGACTTGATGAACGAATTCCGAGAAAAACATTTGAGAAAAGCTGAAGGGCCGATTATAAACTAAAGCGATCATCCCGGATTGGATCTTCGAGACAATATAATCAAAACCCGCTTTCTTGGCCGCAAAACAAACCATGAAAACGTGCGCCAGAAACCTCCACTGACCTATAAGCCCACTCTTCATATATGATGTTTTAGTAACATCCAAGCTGTAACCCATCCTCTGAAAAGCTGCTGGCCTAATATTTAAGGGAGAGTCAATAGGCCCAGACTCTTCTTCCTGAGATCCTAGCTGCAAAACTTGACGCAGCATATCAGCAGAAAACACCAATGGTTGTCCTACTATCCTTGTTCTCAAAACTGTTGGAGTGACGGAACAATCAACTTGTAAGTACTCGTAAAATTGTCGTACATATGGAATCACAATTTGAATGTTATGGGATAATGCGAATGCAATCCTAGACTCCGCTAGGAAATCCATCATTTGACGAAAACCCTGCGCCTCAGGGATATGATGGTCGTAGGGAATGACCATATTATGCTTAGGCACGAATACTCGAACAGCCAAATCTGCACAATAGATAAACTATTAGAATTATTGAAAATCAATAAACTTGCTTAAATTCAAATTTGTTTTATTTTGAACTTGATTAAGTACAAAATCCAACACAAATGAATTTCTACAAGATTAATTAAATTTAAATTGAATAATTCAAACAAAATGACAGATTCGAATAAACAGATTCGAAGAAACTCCTTTTCGAGTTTAATGTCACACTCGAATCTAATGCCCTTCTCGAGTTTACTGACAAACTCGAGAATCGTCAGGAACAGATTCGAAGTTGTCGGCCAACATCATAACCAAACACTATGATTTTAACCATTTTGAACTTAGAAAATCACATATATTAGTCCAACTAGGTTCTAATCACAGATATTTGCCTTTAATTTGACTTTTTACCGGTCCAAAATTTGTAATTTTGAAAAACACGATTTTGACCATCAAACCTTCAAAAATTGGTGATTTTGACTTAAATGGTGTATAATGCTACTTGAATCTTGTACAAACCACTTGCTTATACCTAGATGTATCAGTAGAATCGAACACTCAAGCAAGAAACTCGACAAATAGTGTATTTTAGTGAAAACGGTAGACTCGAGGAATTAGATTCGAGATCGCTGGATAGATTCGAAGGAGCAGATTCGAAAACAGGTAAGAGTAATGACAATTACTGTTAACCTATTTATAACACCTACCTTCGAGTCTAATGACAGATGCAAATCTACTGCCAGATTCGACATCAGCCGATTTCGAGTTTGACCTAGATTCGAATTACCCCAAACACTTAGAAAAATTTCGAAAATTTTGAAATAACTTCAACTTTTTCAACCTTTTCAACGGTATTGTGTAACGAAATAAACTATGCCAAATCCTTTACCCTAAGCACAAGATTTTCACGCAGTGTTTATTTTATTCAACTGTGAATGCACCCTCATTTAGCCGATTATTGGTATTTACCCCTTTAAACATTCTACATTTCGGAATATCCCTTGGCATTTTTATTTATCATGAAATTATCTTACGTGACTCAGACATAGACATACTTTTATGATCAAGGCATACAGACAAGGATTCTAACTTGTTGGTATTTGCACACTTTCTTTAAAAGACAAACATCGGACACATGTCTGTATTTTCATGCAACAAAGTGTCTTAGTTTGACTTAAGGTTTATTTTTAAAGCTAGCAAGACAGCAGTGACAGGTCTGTACTGACGTACAAGAAAGCGACTTACCTTGCTAACCCGAATCTAAACAGAGGCAACAGGTCTGTACTTAGGTACAACAGAGTTACATGTTCTTGACTCTTAATTTTATATGATTTTTCTATTCTTTCCATTTTAAGATGTATTTGATGTTGCTATACATCCCCAGAAAGTTTGCATACCTCATTTTAGACTCAATGTTTGTATGTCTTGTACATAAAAATTAAGACCGATTGGTCATACGTCTAAGTTAGTGACACGACTGACTTTTTCTTGAATATTTTATTTGCCTTGGAACTCCCTATATGTATACTGCCTACCAACACATCAGCCTAAAATAAAGTATAACACTTAGAATTTTAGGTGCATTATGTGTGAAAGCCTAAACACTTAGAGTTTGTAACGACTGTGCTAATTTTCGTCATTTTGAACCTATGCATCTTAGACTTAACTCCTTTTCTGATATTCTCTTTTTTTTTTAATTTTTATGGTTTTCTTTCTTTTTTCTTTTTTTTTCATAAGAAATAGCAATAAAAGAAGATAACCTACTAACTTAGTAAGAGTAGAAACTTACTAAAAATAGAAACTATCCTAAATTAGCAGGCTTACTATAAAAAGAAAGAAATACTATAGCTATAAAAGGAAATAAACTACTACTAAGGTCAAATTACTCTGGGTTGCGCATTCCATTTAGTTGAATTAAATATTCAAACCGTGACTTATCAAATGCTTTAGTAAATAAATCTGCATTATTATCGTCCGTTGCCACTTTTACCAATTTGATTAAGTTCTTTTCAGCACAATCACGAATATAATGATGTCTTATGTCTATGGGCTTTGTTTTACTGTGTTTAACTGGATTATTAGTTATTGCGATAGTAGACTGGTTATCTATCCTAATAGGAGTTTGAGTGTAAGCCAAACCGTAATCCCGCAATTGTTGTTGTATCCACAGAACCTGTGAGCAGCAACTACCAGCAGCAACATACTCGGCCTCGCACGTTGACACGGCTACTGACGTTTGTTTCTTGCTTTGCCAGGATACCAGTCTCCCTCCTAGGAATTGACAACCTCCAGTTGTTGATTTGCGCGTCAAGCTGCATCCTCCATAGTCAGAATTCGTGAACGCCTCCAACTCTAGATCTCCCTCCGCGTGATACCAAAGTCCCAGCTTCGGTTTCGACTTGAGGTATCGTAGAATCCGCTTCACAGCTTTCATATGCATCTCCTTCGGATTCGCTTGAAACCTAGCACAAATACACACAGCAAACATGATGTCAGGTCTTGAAGCGGTTAAATACATAAGTGATCCAATCATGGCCCGATATAACGTCGGATCCACATCGGTATCGCTTTAAGTACCCGGTCCGAGATTGTGATTCACTTGAATCGGTGTGCTGAAATGGGCAGTCAATATTTTTCCTCCCATCCCGAAGCGTTCCAATATGTCATATACATACTTCGTCTGATGGATAAACATCCCTTCCTTCTTCTGGTCAACTTGTAACCCCAAAAAGAAATTTAACTCTCCCATAGCACTCATCTCGAATTTCGACTTCATCACCTTCTCGAAATCTTTGCACATTTTTTCGTCTGATGATCCAAAACTGATATCATCTACGTACACTTATACCAAGATGAAGTGTTCTTCCTTTCTCTTAACAAACAGCGTACTATCTATCCTACCCCTTTCAAACCCGTTCTCTAGCAGATGGTTGGATAGAGTCTCGTACCACGCCCTAGGTGCTTGATGCAATCCATATAGAGCCTTATCTAAGCGATATACTCTATCAGGATATTTTGGATCTGTAAATCCAGGCGGTTGTTCTACATACACCAGCTCCTTCACTTTCCCGTAGAGGAAAGCACTCTTAACATCTAGTTGATATACCTTAAAACCCTTGAAGGAAGCAAAAGCCAGAAACAACCTAATGGCTTCCAGCCTTGCTACTGGTGCAAACACCTCATTGTAATCGATTCCCTCCTCTTGGTTGAAACCCTTTACAACTAGCCTAGCCTTGTTGTCAGTGACTATACCCCGATCGTCTCTTTTGCACTTAAAAACACATTTGGTTCCTATGGTAACTTCCCCTCGAGGTAATGGAACTAACTCCCACACTTCTAGTTTCCTAAACTGAGAGAGTTCTTCCTACATCGCTTCAACCCAGGAGTTATCCTTTAGTGCCATTTGCACATTCTCAGGCTCTACTTGCGAAATGAAACAAGAATAGAGACAGGTATGATATGCCTCGGAGTCGTTTATCATCGACAACAACACAGTGTTGTTATTTAAACTACCCCTTGTCCTCACACCCTCGTTAGGATTTCCTATGATGCTTTCTATAGGATGGTTCTTGTTAATCCTAGAGGTCTCTATCTCGTCAACTCTCAGATTATCTCCTAAGTTAGATCCTATTTCACCTAATGGGGGAACAACCTCAGTTTCTACATTTTCCTCCACATGGACATTTTCCTCAGAGTTGGAATTTCTTGTCTGAGTCTGATTCTCAGTTGAAGGTGCCTCTGGATTAGTAACTTCTGGAGATCTATCTTCACTCGAAGTAGGCTCGGATGTGGATTGAAATGTAGTCCTCGGAAAGGTATGACCTTCGTCATTCAGATGCAACGTCGCCATGTCCTTTTCGATTGTACCTGCATTTTCATCCAAAGGAATGTTAAATGACTCAAATAATTTATCATAGTCAAATATCCATTCCGGACCTGTTTGGGGTTCATGTGTATAACTTGTGACTTCAATGTAATACACAATTTCCAATGTACCATTCGTTTTATTAAAAACCCGTTTGTTTGGTGAGTTCGGCACATAACCTAGGAAGTATCCTTCGTCAGCCTTTTCACCAAACTTAGGTTGATGTTTTGTATGCAGTAAAGTACATGGTACCCTAAACGGTTCGAAGCCAGTTAAATTAGGTGGCCGTTTATTTAAAATTTCATAACAGGTTTTGTTCAAAGATTTGACAGTTAGGACCCTGTTTAAAATATGACATGCGGTATTCACTGCCTCCCCCCAAAACATGGTAGGAAGCTTTGAATCCGACAACATAGTCCTAGCTGCCTCAATCAGTGTCCTGTTTTTACGTTCGGCCACCCCATTTTGTTGAGGCTCATATGGTGCACTAAATTGATGCACTATGCCCTTTGATAGGCAATATACACCAATTACAGTGTTTTTGAACTCAGTTCCATTATCACTACGTATCCTTTTAACCCGTGTTCCGTAGGAATTCTCCACTTGGTCTAAGAACCCGATGAGCTTGGAAGCCGTCTCGTCCTTTGTACCTAGAAAGAAAACCCAAGAAAATCGTAAGTAATCGTCAGTGATAACCAAACAATACCAACTACCTCCTATACTCCTTTTGTTGATTGGTCCGAAGAGATCCATATGCAACAAATCGAATGTAGAGGTTATGAAGTTCTGAGTCTTGGACTTGTGTGCCTTCTTATGTTGTTTGTCCTTCTTGCATGGTAGACACTTGTCCTCGAACTGAAAGCTCTTCATAGGCACACCTTGCACCAACCCATTCTTCGTTATGTAGTTCATTTTTCTTAAGTGCAAGTGAGCCATGCGTCTATGCCACAACACTGATTCAGTCTCCGAAGCTTTTGATAGTAAGCAGATCGGACCCATCGAAGTATCCGGCTTGTTCATATCGAGCATGTACAAATCATTCTTCCTTGGTGCCCGCATCAATATCCATTCTTCTGGTATCTTGAATCTCGGTTTTAGCACTAACGCTTCAGTATCAGTAAAAAGCACTGAATTCTTCCTATCACAGATTTGAGATACACTAATGAGATTATGAACCAGTTTATCAACGTGATAAACTTGATCCAATGTAATCGTCCCATTAGTGACTTCTCCAGTACCAGTGATGGTTCCTCCTTTATTTCCCACGAATGATACAAATCCCCGATTCCCACCCTTGATGTCTGTAAGGAGACCTCGTTACCCTGTCATGTGCCTGGAGCATCCACTATCGAAGAACCATTTGTTGTTTGGACCTGTGGTAATCTCTTGCACATGAAAGAAAATAGGTTAGTTATCACGGGGAACCCAAGCCATAACTGACTTGGTAATACCATTCTCGTCCACATACTTAAACTCTTTCAAATGCCCATCTCGCCTTTCAGGTGAGTTGGGTCGTTAAACAGGAGTTTGTTGTGGTGCCAAGTGATGTACATTCACTCTTTGCCTTTGAGTAGGCATTTGTTGTGGAGCTCTTGAATAATTTCGACTATATTGCATTTCAGATTGTGATCCCTGAGCTCTAACCGGTGTGTAATGTCTAACAGGAGTATGTGACCTAACTGGAGTGTGTGCCCTGCTAGGTGTTGTGCTCCTATAGACTTGTTGAGGTCCTGACCTAGATTGATTAATGACACGATTCGGTGAATTTGTCCTAACCACTTCTTTTGGTCCAACCTTTACCGGTTTTTGTTTCACAACATGTTTTGGTGCAGCCTGCACAGTTTTCTCGGTACTCTGAGAACTACTAGTGCTTGCCACACTTGTTGAGGGTTTAGGTTATTCTGGCTTCATTGTCTTAGGTGTAGTATCAACTTTCCTATGTGGACAGGTAGAAGCGACATGCCCCCTCTCGTGACATCTAAAGCATGACATTTTGTCAATTGGCTTCTTTTGTGAGCCCTTAGTCTTAGGTGTGTCACTTGTGTCCTGGTCTTTTTGAACGTCTATTGCGACTGGTTCATCGTCCTGATCATTAAAATCAATTTTATGTTTTCCTGCAGGTGTTTCACTGGAGGAAGCCACAAATTTGACTTTCTTAACCTTGGCGGTTGTATCAGTCACCTTAGGTGTATTTTCTATTACAGGCTCGGATATAGGTGCAGATAAGTCCTCTAAGTCTACTGATTTATCAGTTTTCTCCTGAGGTTGAGGCACGTAGTTTGCATTAAAAGGAGGAGGAATTTCATGAAATCCTAGACCTACAGGCTTTTTAGATTGACGTTGAGCATCTAAAACATTCCCTAGTTTAAGACTTGAATTCCTAAACTTCTCTAAATTGCTATTAGCCTCTGCTACCTTCACCTTTGTTTCAGCTAGCTCTACTTCTTTTGTCTTAAGATCTTTGGTTAAGGCCTCTACGTGCTCATACATCAGTTCTAATCTTACGCATTGCTCACTTAGCTTGTCCTTTAGAACTATGACATCTTGGGCATCAACTTTAAGTTTTTCCTTAAGATCTTGCTTAATGTCATTCAGGCTAGCATTATCACCTTTTAAAGACTCATTTTGAGCAGTTATGGTTTTATGTGATTCTAAGACTAGATTCAACCTATCGTTAGAAGTAACACACTATGAAGCAACTCTCACTATGAAACACGGAGACTATCAACGAGCTGTACGAACTACACAAGAACGCACCTACTAGAAGATTCTCTCCGAAACACTAACCTGGTGATAAACTCGAAATCGCCTTTTGCTTAATCACTCTCGAACTCTGCAAAAAGTCTGATAATATTTCGATACTATCCCAAATTATAGAGGCTAATTCGAGTCTGTCATGGGCCAAACTCGAATCGGGCCCAAAGCCCATTCGAGTTTGTCCTCACTGACACTCTCGAAACTGCCTCATAACACATTCGAATCTGCCTAATTGACTTATTCGAATCTGATCTAGATTCTAATCTTAGTCCTTTGAGGATTCGAATTTACTCATTCAAATAATTAACTTAGAGTAGAAACTTATATTTTTAACTTATGTTTGATTTTATCTTTGATCTTTATGTTTGAACTTCTTGTAATACGTTACATCAAGTTCAAACATACAAACAATAAAATCAAACATATATAAACATATATATCAACCACTCGTTAAAACTCAATACTTTGAATATTACTTAAACCAAAATGTTCGATCACTTAGACTGCTATCGTCACACAGGGTGTACCAACAACCGACTTCATTTGATGCACATTGTGTCTGGAGTTGATTATATACACTTTAAGGACTCATCGAGTCTAACAGTCTGCGTGACTATAAATTGCTAGTCCAAAGTGACTAAGCCGGAATAAATAGGAGTGATTCTTTCATGATAATAGATTTTCATGATAACTATTTGGAAATCCTACCAGTGTTAACATCGTGCTAGCGCTGATAGTAGGTCACATAGATTATGTCTATTGTGCAAACAGGAATCCTATGTGGACCTTGACTTGTTAATTCACCAATGAATGTGTTTCATTTGTCTCAAAGTAGAAAAGCTTTGTTTGTTTCTGTAAGGAGAGAGTATTAATTTGAGGGGGAGTGACAAATTTGTTCAGAATAGGGGGGAGAAGCTATATTTCGTAAGATTTCGCATGATGTTCATATGTCTTACGATCATCATGAGTGGGAGAGAAGCTATATTTCGGAAACATTTGCTGAAGTAGTTTGAAGACAATTGAAACAACAGTTCAAGACAATTGTGAGAACTATAGATGATTTGAAGATGAAAATGATAAGCTGTCTATGATTGATCAAGGAAGAGAATCAAAAGCTATACATGTTTCAATGGGGAGAGTTTGTTCGTAAGAAAGAGAAGATCAGAGAAGAAGAGATTTGAAGATCAAAGAGATACAAAGAAGTTCAAAGATCAAAGAGAAGAAAAGAGAAAAGGATTGAAGTTCCTGATTTGAAGTTTAATTGGAAAATTGTTTTCATCTCTAATCATTCAGTTTATTGTGTTCATGATTGTTGTTCTTAATGTTTAGATCATAGTGAACTGTGTTGATATTGATATATCAAAGGTTTTATGTCACCATTCCTGTTGTTCCTAATGGTAGTCCTCCAGTTCAACAGAGGACTGAGGATGTTACAAAAGCCAATTTGTCTGAGGCTCAAAGAAGAAGGAAAATTGGTGACAAGACAGCCCGAAAGTTCTTCCTTCTATCCATTCCAAATGACATATATATCAGTGTCACGAACAACACCACTGCCAAATCCATCTAGGATGAGGTCTATAAACTGATGAGAGGTTCTGACAAGGCTGCCACCAATAGAGCTAGGAACAGTCTGAAGTCATTTGAGAATTTCAAAGCTAGAGAAGGGGAACTATTGGGAAATACGTACTTCAGATTCGTCAATCTTGTCAGTGAAATGAAGAGGAACGGAGTAACAAAGTCAAACTTGGACATAAATGTCAAGTATATGAATATCCTCACCTCTGAATGGGATAAATATTCCATGGTGATCCAACAGACCAAGGACATTGATGATATGGATATTCACATGGTCTTTGAGAACCTGAACAACTATCAGGAGGTTTTTCTAAGTAATGTTTCAGGGAAAAACAAGCTAAGAAAGCAAATGTAGATCCATTGGCTCTCCTAGCCGATAAGAAGTACAAGTACAAATCAAAGAAGGAGAAGCTAGTGGCGGTAAGCAGTTCATCGGAATTTGATTCATCTGACTCTTCAGCAGACCCTGAAATTGAAGAGATGAAAAAGCAGATGGCCCTACTGATGAAAGCATTCCAGAAAAAGTTTAATCGCAAGCCAACAAACAATAAGCTGCGTTAGAAAACTAGATCACGCAAATATGAAAAGCGTGAGAAATATGACAAGACCGGATAGAGTAGTGGGAAGAAGTATGAGAAATATGATCAGTCAGAGAAGCCTGTTCAGAAGAATGACGAACAGAATTTTTTTAATTGTGGAAAGCAAAGCCACTATGCCTGGGAATGCCGAAAGCCTGTACTTAAAAATTATGAATACTACACCCATAAGGCTTTGTTGGCTCTACAAAAAGAAGTCGGGAAGGCCCTCATGTCAGAAGATGATCACTGGCTTCAACATTCCGACGACGATGACATTCTGGATTAGGATGCACATATCTGCCTTGAGTAGGAAATTTTTCAGGATGTATCAGAATCTGAACAACGCGAGTCCGGGATGATTGCTGAAGAGGAAGTCTGGGTTAGTCTGACAGATGAAGAAGAGGAAACAAAAAATGTTGGGAAATATTCTAAGTAGTTCAAGCTGTTAGTTAGATTTCACAAACTATTAGTAGATTTTCTATGTAAGCACAAAGTTCTAGCTGTTAGTTGAAGAAGTTCGAGCTGCTAGTATAAAAGTTCAAGCTGCCAGAGTTTAATCATTCAAGCTGCTCTATTCAAGCTGCTCGGTGATTCAAGCTGCTCAACAGTTTCATAAACAGAAAGTGCTGATATTCAGGAAGAGATATTTACACGAAGATTCCAGCATATCTACTATCAGAGAAATCAGAGTCCTTCAAGGAAACAAATCAGAAAGCAATATATATACATAGAATAGGATTTTCTATTGTAAGTCTGCACGTACAAGTTTATTCAATTTTAATTGTCTTTCTGATTAAGTTTTTCATAAGCCTCTAAGGTTGTAAATCCCTAAGAACAGTCTGTGTTCTTCGTCTAATCAAACAGATTAGAGGTGATTGTAATCATTGAGTTTTGGCAATACAAGTAACTTTGATTATTTATTGTGTTTATGTGATTGTTGCTTTTGAAAGTTTTTCATAAAACAATTAAGTGTTATTCCACAAACTTCTTAATTGGACTTTGATTCAATACAAGGTTATTGGTCTATACTCTGATTAATTCAAACTAGTTAATCTTAGGTAGCAATTTTGATCTTGACAAGTGGTATCAGAGCCACAGGTTTTTTCTTTGTTTTCAAAGTCAGAAGCTTTCTTTTAATATTTTTAATTTTCTGCAATGGAATTTGATATTAGCAGTAGTGGATCTGGGCAAGGACTCAAAGTGCCTATGCTCAAGCCCACTGAGTTTGAGATGTGGAAACTCAGGATTCAACAGCATATTCAATTCATTAATTATGCCATATGGGAAGCTGTTGAATTTCCTGCTGCAGTTGATCCTGAACTTGATGCTGAGGGCAAACCCATCAAAACTCCTCCAAAAACTGAACTTGAAAGAAAGGCTAGAATGAATGAAGTGAAATCTCTTATACTTCTGCAAATAGCCATTCCTAATGCTTATCAACATCAGTTTAAAAAGTTTTGTACTGCTCATTCTCTTTGTATTGCTTTAGATAAAAGATTTGCTGGGAATGCCAGTACCAAGAGAAATCAAAAGGATCTTTTGAAATAGCAGTATGAGAACTTTTCTGGTGGCAAGAATGAAAACCTTACTCAAATCTTTGACAGATTTAACAAACTGATAAGTGAATTGGAGAGTGCAAAAGTCAGCCTGGATCAAGATGAAGTCAACAGAAAATTCGTTAGATCTCTTGGTGAAGAGTGGATAGTCTATGCTGCTCAATGGAGAACAAAAGACACTCTTGATGAAATAGAGCTGGATGATCTGTTCATCAGTCTGAGAGTGTTTGAAACTGAGATTGACACTAAAAAGAAATCTTTTTCTTATAATCACTACACTGCTCTACTGTCATCTGAAAAATCTAATTGCAGTGATTCCTTTTCAGGTGGTGATGGCAACTCTACTGAAGCTCACTATGAAGCTTTTGTTGCCAATGATGGCCTGTTTGCTCTAAATGTTGAAGATCTAGAACAGATTCATCCAGATGACCTAGAAGAGATGGATCTGAAATGGCAACATGCAATGCTGACCATGAGGGCCAAAAGGTTTCTGAAAAGAACTGGCACATCCAACTTTCAAGCCACAGCAGAAGGCAAACCAGCTTTGATAAGTCAAAAGTTGAGTGTTTTAAATGTCACAAGCTTGGCCACTTTGCCAGAGAATGCAGATCTCAAGGTCAACAGCCACATAAGACCTCAGCAGACTAATCAGGCTTCATCATCACAAGCACTTGTCTCTCAAGAAGACAATGTGTTTGACTGGAGTGATCAGACAGAGGAAGAGTTTCAAAATCAAGCTCTAATGGCAGAAAACATCAAATGTCACCTCCACTAAACTACCATCTGAGGTAAATTCTCAACTATGCTCTCAAACATGCAAAAATATGGTTAAAAAGTACAGAGATCATAATGAGAGCATGTGTAAAACTCTAGCTAAGATGGAAGAAAGGAGATATGAATACATGCAGGCTATAGAAGATCTTGAAAAACAGATCAATGACTATAAGGATAATGAAATTTAAATGGGACATGATAGAACATATCATGAGTGGGAGAAAAAGGAGCTGAATAAGAAAATAGAATTCCTAAATAAAAAATTAGATTAGACTGAACAAAAGGTGTTAGAGGCTAATAAGAAACTAGAATCTGTCAATATAAATATAGGAAATTTCAAATTGGCAAATCAAAAGCTGGAACACCTAATGGAAGTCCAATTTAAAGATAGGTTAAAATTTCAGCTCAATCCCAAAGAAGGCATAGGATACAGAGCCACTCCACCCCCCATACAACAACAAATACATTCATCCAATGAGTGAAGTTGCTGATAGGCTTGTTAATGAACCATTAGATGAGTGTATGACCACTCTAGATCCTATCCTTGAAAACAGTCCTGAATCTAAAGAAGATCTGATTCAAAATTGAGATTGTGAGTGCAAAGAAGCTGAGAAAGGACACAAAACAATGAGTGCACCTGTAGAATCCAAATCCCCAATAAGAATGGAAAGGAGAAGATGAGTGTATGCAATGCTGCTCCACATGTTTCTGTACCTTCTAACTGTAATATTGCATCTTCATCAAAGAATAATAAAAAGGGGAAGACTGTTCCAATCTGCACATGTCCAAAGCATGGTGTTCAGAAGTTTCCCAAGCAACAGCAGGTAAGGGGAAATTAAAGGAACAAGAACCAGTTATTATCCAATAAAACTGGTTCTCCAATCCAAACAGTCTAAAATTGCTTCTATTGTGGCAGGAAAAATCACTTGGCCAGGGATTGCTTTTATAAACCATCTGTTGCAAAACAGACTGTGATTCATAAAAAGACAAATTCTCAAAATTCAAAAAATTCGAAGGCCAAACTTCCTGCTACATCAGTTCCAAAGAAAACAGTTGATCACAGGTTCTCAAAAGTGAATAAAAAACAGTCCACACACCAAAAACAAGTTTTAGCAAAACCAAAATCAAATTTTAAACAGATATGGTGTGTTAAAGGCAAAAACTCAGGTGAAACTGTTGATACCCCTGTTGAAACTGCCAAGCCTAAAGTTGAAACTGTTAGTGCAAATTCTGAAGCTGATAGCACTACAGATTCAGCTCAGACTGCTAGGCTCAAAACTGGGACTGGTAATGGATCATCTGAGACTGTAAATGCAAAAGATGGACAAAATACCTGGATTCCCCATGTCATAACTGAATACTCTCCACAAAATCCATCAGTGGATCTCACTAAGTATAAGAAGTCAAAGACAGTGTTTAGTTATGTCATTGCACAAGGACAACCCAAAACCAACTTGGTTTGGGTTTACTCCACTACTAACTAAGCTTTTATTTGTGCAGGGCAACCACAGGTCACAACACAAAACAAGATGGCATTTGGATAGTGGATGCTCTAGGCACATGACAGGCAATTCTGAGTGCTTGTCAAATTTCAAAGGCTTTGAAGGAGGGTTTGTTGCATTTGGAGGAAACTCCAAAGGAGGTAAGGTTACAGGTAAAGGTACTGTTAATGCAGGCAACATGATTTTCAATGATGTTTTGTATGTTGAACAGCTTAAGTATAACTTATTGAGTGTGTCTCAAATCTGTGACAAACAAAATATTGTTCTATTTACAGATTCTGAGTGCATTGTCCTTTCAAAAGATTTTACAATTCCTGAAAATCTTGTTTTACTAAGAACACCAAGAAAGGACAATGTATACTGTTTGGACACAGAACTTTTATCCAAATCAAGTATATTAAGCTGTTTGATATCCAAAGCATCATCCAATGAGTCTGCTCTTTGGCACAGAAGGATGTGTCACATGAACTTCAAATCCATTAATGTTTTAGTCAAAAAGAACTTGGTAAGAGGTTTACCACAAATGGAGTTCATATGTGATGATCACTGTGTAGCATGTCTTAAAGGCAAGCAACACAAAACTTCTCATAAGGCCAAAGAAGTAAATTCAATCTCATCTGCTCTTCATCTGATTCATAAGGATCTATTTGGTCCAACATCTATTTTGAGTTTGAATAAAAGGGCTTACTGCTTAGTCATTGTTGATGATTTCACCAGATTTACTTGGGTTTACTTTCTTAGGTCTAAAGATGAAACTGCTGAGCTGGTTAAGTCATTTATTCTTAGGTCTAAGGTGATAAGATCAGACAATGGAACTGAGTTTAAAAACCATATCCTAAACAGTTTTTGTGAGTCCAAAGGTATTGCTAGGCAATATAGTCGACCAAGAACACCACATCAAAATGGTGTAGCTGAAAGAAAGAACAGAACATTAATTGAGGCTGCTAGAACCATGCTAGCTGATTCAAAACTGCCAATGACCTTTTGGGCAGAAGCAGTAAACACAGCCTGCTATGTTCTAAATAGGGTTCAGATTGTTCAATCACAAGGGAAAACTCCGTATGAGTTATTCCATAATAGACTACCCTTAATAGCCTTTTTCAAGTCTTTTGGTTTTCCATGTACCATTCTTCACACTAAGAATCACTTAGGAAAGTTTGAAAGTAAGGCAGAAGAAGGTTTCTTTGTAGGATACTCAAATCAAAGCAAAGCCTATAGAGTATATAACAGTATGTCTAAGTCCATTGAAGAAAGTGCCAATGTCGAATTTAATGAGAATACTGCAAATGTCAAAGGCACTGGTCCTGATTGGCTGTTTGACTTAGATTCACTAACAAATTCTCTGAGCTTTGTTGAGTATACTGCAGAAATTGATGAAAACAAGATTGAAGCTGTCAACACAAATTCTCATGCTGGTAGCACAAATGATCAAGCTGTTGGCACAAAGTTTCACACTGTTACAGATTTAAATAAATGGGATGAGTATACGGTTATACCACTTCTGTCTTGTGACCCTCCAGGGGTTCTAAATGCTTAACATGATTCAAATCCAGACAATGAAGTGCAAATCCCAAATCCTGATAGAACAACTCCAACACAAAGGGAAACAGTCCCAGATTCTAGTCAAGCTGTTCTAGAAGCTGAACCATCAAATTGTCCTGATGGAGATGATACAAATCTTGGAACCTCTTTCCAGAAAGATAGAGAGCCTACACTCAGGGTTCACAAGTATCATCCTCTCAATCAAATAATGGGTGATCCACGCACACCTGTCCAAACAAGGATAATGGTTCACAAGGAGACTACTGCTGTTGAACCAGCAGTTCCTGAATTTAGTCTAGCTGCATTTGAACATGCCTGTTTCATGTCACAGGTAGAACCTAAAAAGCTATCAGAAGCTTTGAAAGATCCATTTTGGATTGAGGCAATGAATAAGAGCTTCTACAATTCAAGATTCAGAATGTATGGACACTAGTTGATCTTCCTAAAGGTAAGAGAGCCATTGGTACAAGATGGGTGTTTAGAAACAAGAAGGATGAGAGAGGGATAGTCATCAAGAAAAAAGCAACACTAGTAGCACAAGGGTACACTCCAGAGGAAGGCATAGACTATGATCATGTCTTTGCTCCAGCGGCAAGAATTGAAGCCATTAGACTGTTCCTAGGTTATGCAAGCTTCAAAGGGTTCAGAGTGTATCAAATGGATGTGAAGTCTGCGTTTCTGTATGGCACAATTGAAGAAGAGGTCTATGTGTTTCAACCTCCTGGATTTGAGGGCTACAAATATCCAGACCGAGTCTACAAATTAGACAAAGCCCTCTATGGACTCCACCAAGCCCCCAGAGCAAGGTATGACACTTTGTCATCATACCTTCTACAGAATGGATTCAAGAGAGGTACTCTGGACAAAACATTGTTAACAAAGTCCATCAAATCTGAGATTCTGCTTGTACAGATATATGTTGATGATATCATTTTTGGGTCAACCAATGACAGTCTGTGCAAGGAATTTAAGGCTTTAATGCATAAAAAGTTTCAAATGAGTTCAATGGGAGAACTCACCTTCTTTCTAGGACTGCAGGTCAAGCAAAAGCCCACGGGTCTCTTCATAAGTCAATCAAAGTATGTTAAAGACATACTGGAAAAGTTTGGGTACAACGATACCAAAGTTGCAAGTACCCCAATGGACACTCACAAGCAGCTTGATGCAGACAAAGATGGAGCTGATGTGGACATTCACCTATACAGATCCTTAATAGGTTCCTTATGTATCTCACATCTTCTAGACCTGATATAATGTTTGCTGTTTGTGTTTGTGCCAGGTTTCAATGTGCTCCAAAGGACTCCCATCTGGTTGCTTTAAACAGAATCTTTAGATATCTCAAAGGCCAACCACATTTGGGCCTCTGGTCTCCTAAAGACTCTCCTCTTGAATTAATAGCCTATTCTGACAGTGATTATGGAGGATGCAACATTGACAGAAAATCCACAACTAGTGGATGTCAATATCTGGGAGCAAGATTGGTCTCTTAGCAGTGCCAAAAGCAAACAACTGTCTCCACTTCATCTACTGAAGCAGGATATGTAGCAGGTGCAAGTTGCTGCTTCCAAGTGATGTAGATTCAGAATCAACTGAGAGACTATGGTATGAATTTCCTATCCACTCCCATTTACATTGACAACTGAAGTGCAATTAGCATTGTACAAAATCCAGTGAAATTTCCCAAAACCAAGCATATAGACATTAGATTTCATTTTATAAGGGACTGTAATGAGAAGAAATTAATCTAAGTTACCAAAATTCATACTGATGATCAGTTAGCTGATCTATTACAAAACCATTTGATGTAGGAAGATTCACCTTCCTAGTATCAAATATTGGCATGGTTAATATGGATTAATTTGTTTTTCTTTATTCTCTCTTATTTTATGAAAATTATATCTATTACATATGCTTGATTAAGGGGGAGACACTGTTTCATTAGAATATGCATATTTTGCAACTAACAGCTTGAGTCTTTTCTCAAGCTGCTAATTAATTTTCTCGGACCGTTAGTTGTTTCACTTGATCTGTCAAAGTGTGCAGGGTAATTTGGTAACTTCCATAAGTGTGTGTGCGGGATTAGATATTTTCGAAACCTTTAATGGTCCCAGTTTCGTTCAATTGTAGCTACCAGTTGCAAAATATCTTCCACGGCCTTTCTTTTCTCTCTGAGCGATTCCCACACACATCTCAGAAACCCTAAAATCACTTATTGATTGTCAATGGAATTTGTCAAAGAACACAACTGCCTACCCTACTATCTCAAACACACTGACCTTCAAGAATTCCATGACATGATGGACTTCCTTCGAAGTTCCCATATCCATCATGCCCTCAATATCAATCCCACCATCTACATCTCCCATATTGAACAGTTCTGGAAACATGCCTCCCTCAAAACCGTTAATGGAGTCACATCTTTGACATCCAAAATTGATGGCAACACTGTTTCTATCACTGAGGAGCTCATACGCCAACATCTGCATCTTCAAGATGCCTCATGTATATCAGACCTATCTCTCACTACTTTACATAATGGTCTTTATACTATTGGATATATGGGACCTGCTGATTCTTTTACTTTCCTTAAAGCACACTTTTCTCCTAAATGGAAATATCTTGTGCATATTATTCAGCAGTGTATAAGCCCAAAAAGAACTGGTTGGTCAGAATTTTCATCAAATATAGCCACTGCCTTAGTGTGTTTATCAACGGGCCAACAGTTCAATTTTTCAAATATGATTTTCCAGGGTATGCTAAGGCATCATACCCTAAAACATGGGAAATTTTTGATATATCCTAGATTTTTGGCTGAAATTATTGCAAGAACTTGCAGTAATTTCAATGTACATAACAGGATTCATGTTTCCCATAGGCACTCTTTACCATCAATAAAACGTCTTCTAAAAACAAGGGCCAATTTTTTGTCTATTGATGTCCCATTGCCCTCTGCAATGTTGGGCATCATTCCAAGAAACAGAGCAGAGGGTCCTAAGCAGGCTCAGCCTAACATTGCTGCCTCACCCCCAGGACCCCAACCCACTCCTCATGATACTCAAATGCCTTCTGTTCCTATTGTTAAACCCACATCCCCACTCATATTATACAAAAGAAAAAGAGGTTCAGGAGCTCCTTCCTCCTCAGCCCTCTTACAAGAGCAAAATATCCCTGTGCAGGACATTTCTGCACAGAATATCCAAAGGGCACCCATTGAGGACACTCCCAACTCAATTTGGAGGTGGACATCCTAACAGAGGATGTTCATATGGGTTCTGTGGCTGACACTACTGTTGCTTCTGCACAAGAGGCACATGAAAGTGTCAACATCACTAAGACCTCACCCATGGCAACAGAAGGTGTGCAAGCACCATCTGGAAGTCCCCAGTACCAAAAACAGAGGGGCCCAGAGGTTTCTACTTCTGGAATTGATGCCAGCGATAGATCACAAATACGACCCTCATTTGCTGATCTAAAGGCTAGTTTGCAACTCAGGATTTTGACAGATCCTCAGCCGAAACCTGTTGTAGCAATGTTGGAATACTATCAGTCGATTATTGCTGCACAGGGGGCACAAATTATTTCACTCAGATAGACAGAAGCTGTTCAAAATCAGAGAATGGATTATCTCCATAAGGGGTTCACCCTCTGTGGAAATAAGATCATTAAATTAGAGCAACTGATTCGAACACACATGGCAAAGGTTGTAGGTCCTCCTGACCAAACCAATGCATCCAAAAAGGGGGAGAATCAGGAGATCCCTCCATCAGTCCAAGCAGCTCCATCATTCCAAGCAGCTCCTACTCCAACAGTCCAAGATTCTAGGCTAACAGTCCCAACATTGAGTCTCCAAAGCACAAATTTTCATCTAGAGAAGCCCAGATTGCCTATGATGCTGAAATTGCCAGAAAGATAGCAGAAGAACAAGATCAGGTTGTAGACTAGCAAACCCGTGTCCCAATGCAAGATGATGAAACCTTAGGTGACTACCTAAGAGGGTTTGTGGTCAAGCAAAATGAAAGGAAAAGGAAAATGCCATCAGGGAATTCAAAGGCAGAGCATAGAAAGTTTTTGATCAATTTTGCCTTTTCAGCTAGAATTCCACAGAAGATGGCTCACTCCATGAGTACAGAGAGGCTGCAAGACATCCATGACAAAGAAATGGAAAAACGTAAGGTAGCCAAAGTCTCCCAAGAAGTCCAAAGTCAACAAGAACCAGTTCAAGCTGGTATAAGTAATGCTGAAGCTGGTGTGAGTGATCTTGCTCCTTCTGTTCAAGCTGCTGCTTCTAATCCTCAATCAGATACAATTTCACAGGCAAAGCTTGATCAGGTAAAAAGGGTACTGTTCGAGCATCACTTTCAGAAAGTGATGGAAATTGAAAAGTCCTTAGACCAGCATGACTTCACAAAACCTCTTATTACTTACAGGTATGCTAAGCCAATGGACAACATTGACTTAAGATATCATTTTGTAGTAAGAAGAGATTCTGGTCCTGAGGAAGAATATAAGAGCTTAATGAATATAGTCCAATGGATGACCAGAGATGAGCTTACAAGAATGCATCATGTTGGGTCTGTGAGCCAAGTCAGATCCTCTCTTCCACAAGTCAAGCAAGCTATCAAAGATCTGAAAAGCATTTTTGATCCTGAGTCAATAAGGAAAGATATAGAACATGCCTAGGAGATGAAGATTTCACAAGTTGATCTGTTTGTCAAATCAAAGACAAACAGACTCAAATTTGCAAATGGATCCAGTATGTACTTCAATTTTGAATTCCTTGATCTTCCAAAGGCTTGGTTACTTCAGATGAGCTCAGCAAAGATATATCGTGATAAAGAAGATCTGAAGAAAGAATTTTTGAAGGCAGTCAATCAGAAACTTGCACAGTTGTAGGTTTTTGGAAGCCTTGGTTTGTAAATAACAGTTTTACTTTGTTTTATTTCCTTATTTGTATAGAACTTAAAGTCTTGTGTAAAGAATTTAAGTGAGGGGGAGATTGTTGGGAAATATTCTAAGTAGTTCAAGTTATTAGTTAGATTTCTCAAACTGTTAGTAGATTTCCTGTGTAAGAACAAAGTTCAAGCTGTTAGTTGAGGAAGTTCGAGCTGCTAGTATAAAAGTTCAAGCTGCCAGAGTAAAATCATTCAAGCTGCTCTGTTCAAGCTGCTCGGTGATTCAAGCTGCTCAACAGTTTCATAAACAGAAAATGTTGATATTCAGGAAGAGATATTTACACGAAGATTCCAACATATCTACTATCAGAGAAATCAGAGTCCTTCAAGGAAACAAGTCAGAAAGCAATATATATACATAGAATAGGATTTTTTATTGTAAGTCTGCACGTACAAGTTTATTCAATTGTAATTGTCATTCTGATTAAGTTTTTCATAAGCCTCTAAGGTTGTAAAACCCTAAGAACAATCTGTGTTCTTCGTCTAATCAAACAGATTAGAGGTGATTGTAATCATTGAGTTTTGGCAATACAAGTAACTTTGATTATTTATTGTGTTTATGAGATTGTTGCTTTTGAAAGTTTTTCTTAAAACAATTAAGTGTTATTCCGCAAACTTCTTAATTGGACTTTGATTTAATACAAGGTTATTGGTTTATACTCTGATTAATTCAAACCAGTTACTCTTAGGTAGCAATTTTGATCTTGACAAAAAACAACGACGATACAAATTCGGAGACTGAACTGAGAGAAGATGTAGCACTGATGGCTATAGTAGGAGAAGAATGTAGTAAAGCTCAAGAGGATGATGGATTTGATTTAGATACTTCAGAACAGTCTGAGACACCTGAGGTGGATTCTTGTAACATCCTCGGATTTAATTATTGTAATTTAGATTAATTAGTTGTGTAAGTTGTAATTTAAGTTGGATTATGAAAATGACTATGTAGTTGGATATTTGAAAGTTGGTTATTTTTAAAGAAATTAAGAGATTTGAGAAGTTTGACGTTAATTACTAAGTATGATCATTAAAATGTTATTGATGGAGAATATGATGAAAATCAGTATTATATGGAACCGGATAACTTGAGGGGTGAAATGTGCAAAATGAGGAAAACTAAGAATAAAAAGGCTAAAATCCTTTCATTTCACAATTACTCTCTCTCTCTCTACACTCTCTCTACCTTCTCTCTATATTTTCTCCCAAACCGACCAGCCGATTATCGAGTTCTAACGTCATCGGAAAGATCTCGAGGAGTACTACAACAATCTAGGGTTGCATTCGTGATTTCGTACGAATTGAGGTAAGAATCGACCCTTTTAGGCTCTTACATTTTCGGTTTTGAAGATATGCATTCGAGTTTATAATTTTTAGGTGATTTAGAGCTAATTTAGCTTAAGTTTTAACTAGAATATGATAGAGTATGTATAATGGAATTGAAACTAGGCTTAATACGTATCATATTTGTGTTTTTGGACTTAGAAATGTATGATTTAAGATGTATATATGAACAAATTCGAGAATGCCAAGAACAAACTCGAAATAGATACAACAAACTCGAATGTTAGCCAAACTCAAAAACATAGCTTCGAATTTAGTCCCTAAATTCGAAGATGCTATTCGAATTTAACCTTATTCGATTTTATATCCTTCGAATTTAGTCATATAAGAGTTCGACTTTGACATTAAAATCAAAGGAGGCTTCGAATTTAGTTATTTAATTTCGAATTTGGTTCTAGAATTGAATACATGTTCGAATTTGTTCATAGATGCTTCGAATTTAACCATAGGAATTCGAATTTAGCATAAATATTCGAAGATATATTTCGATATTACCCACCATGTTTGAATTTATCACATAAACAGCGCATAAAATAACAAAAGTGATTCAAAAGTTAGAAAAATAAAGTCTAAGTGTTGGAAATCCGGATGGGGACCGGATTCGGATATGGTCCAAAATTGGATTTGAATTTACCTTGGATCCGAAATGGGGATCAAATGTTGTAAACTTATAAAATTTGGTTTTACAAAATTAAACAAATATTGACACGAGGTATTGTTACAACTGACTTACAGGTCCGGTGTTGTTTAACCCATAGTGGGGTACTTTGTGGATCCGGTTGAAATTCCAAAGAGAAATAATATTGCTAAAAGTTTAATAACGCACCCACTGTGAGTACAGTAGATTTCGCAAGTTTATATCTGTTTTATGATAGCTTTTGCATGCAAAGACGTGTTGCTTCAATTGTTATTTGGAACTCTACTAACTTGCGTAGATTTAGATGCACATTCATAATTGTTTCATGTCCGTTCGTTTGTTGTGCATCTAGTGATGGACCAGTGGGTCGCATCATTTACTCCGATGTTACTGCGCTATATGACCTGGAGCTGATCCCTCCGAGGTTCTGGTAGGCAGTATGTCATCCCCGATCGTACGTTTGTCTCAAATGGTATGTTTTATGCCGAGCTTTGGGCTCGAATGGGCTGCGGCTCTGGTTCCGTACTTGGTGTACGAAGAGGGTATACGATGTTTGTCACGGTGTTACCCTTGGGGCTTCATAAAGATTTATAAAATGCGTAATCGGTGTATTCACTAAGCATTCGCTTATTCCTCAGTTGCTTTATTTTTACAGGAAAGGGAAAATCTGCAGCCGGACCTTCTAGCTAGGTTGTTGTGATGTTTCTTGGAGAACATCTACTACTCAATCGGTAATTGTGCTTTGGGACAGTGTAGTAATATATATTCTGGATGTTGTAACAATTGAATTAGGTATGTAGACTTAGATTGAGTACCTTGTAGCACCGTAGGGTGTTTGACACTGTTGCGTTACTTTATTTATGTATTTTAATGCTTCCGCACTTAAACTAGGTTATCAGATCATTATGTAATTGTGTTTGATGATTAATCCTGGGTGTTTGGTAAATGATGGTTGATGTGGCAAGGGTGTCACATGAGATGGTATCAGAGCAGTAGTTTGAGATTCAAGTGTCCGTGAGGTCTTGGTCTCAAACATTAAGTGATGATATGTAGTGGTTTAAGTAATGATCTAAACTAGGATAGGTTACGATCTAGTAATTATAAGAGATTGACTATCATACGGGACAAATGGGTGGTGTCTTTAAATTAATGACATGTTACTAAACAAGTTATATGTTTATTATTTCAGAACATGTCTGGAGGAGGAATGACACCTGAAGAAACAAGGGAGATGATGCTAGCCATGATGGCTGAGTAGAACAAGATGATTCAAGATCAGTTTCGGGCTCGAGATGAGGCCGAAGCTAAGAGAAGAGAGGATAAGAGAAAGAACAAGTAAAAATAAGGGGGCAACAATGAGAAACAAGATGACAACATTGGGTCGTCTAACAAACCCAATGGTTTTCGGTTTAAGGATTTCAAGGGAAATGGTGCTGTGGAGTTTAATGGACTGGGAGACGCTGTTGTCGCACTCGAATGGATAACGGCACCCGAACGGTCATTCCGAATCAGCGACTGTGCTGAAAAGGACATGGTTCGGTATGCTACTGCGATGTTCACTAATGACGCAATCATGTGGTGGAATTCCATGGTTAACGCCTTAACCTTGGAGAAAGTGGTTTGATGACTTGGGCTGAGTTTACAGAGTTATTCACTTAGCACTATTGTCCGGTTGATGAGTGCCGAAGACTGGAGGCAAAGTTTATGGCTTTGATGCAGGGGACTAAGACTGTGTCCCAGTATGCTGTGGAGTTCACTAGGTTGAGTTTATTTGCGCCTCATCAAGTCGATACTGAGGAAAGGAAGGTGACCAGGTTCGAGGGTGGTCTGGATATTGAAATCAGAAGGGTCATGAGCAACGTTCGCTACCCTACATTTGCTGGTTTACCTGAGGCTGCTAGAAATGTAGAGCAAATTCTGATCATGTCGGGTTATTCCATTGGGTCTGCTGATGGTTCCACCAATCCGACACAGCCGTCACCGCCGAAGCGCCAGCGTGAGGGAGGATACTCGGGATCTTCCCGGTCTTCACAATATTCGCCTCAACAGTCTTATCGCCTTCTGGCCACGCTCGTGCTTATTCCATCAACACCGATCCGCAATATTGCAATAAGTGTCATCTGGAGCACTTTGGCAAGTGTACTAATGGACGCGCTTGCTTTTGCTGTGCAAAATTAGGCAATATTCAGAGCGAGTGCCCATGAAAAGGTGATGCTTCCTGTAAGTGTGGGGTATGGGGACACTATAGTAGGAATTGTAGGAAGAATGCTCCAGCAGCTGCTGCTCCATCATCGACTCGATCATCAGGGGGATCAAGTGGTGGTTCAGTCAACCGCCAGAACCAGCCACAAAGGGCACCGGCTCGTGCATTTCAGATAACGGTAGAGGAAGCTAGGGAAAACCCGGAGGTGGTCACGGGTACGTTTATTGTAAATTCCTTGCCTGCACGAATTCTTTTTGATTCGGGTGCCAACCGCTCTTTCGTGTCTACTGTTTTTGCACAACGACTTGCTATGCCACTGTCTAGATTATCTGCTATACTTGACATAGAAACCGCTAGCAACACTTTAGTCAAAGTAGATCACGTATACCGTAACTGCACCTTAGTAATTGAAGATGTAGTCTTCAATTTGGACCTGATTCCGATCGAATTCAGCGAGTTTGACGTGATAGTCGGTATGGGCTGGTTGATCAAAAATGAAGCTCACATAGTGTGTAAGAAGCGAATGATAAAGATAACAACTCCGGAGGGGCGTGAGATTTGTATATACGGGGATAGGAGAAGCGGGGATCTGTGTGTGCTGACTATTGCAAAAGCTCGAAAGCTTGTTGCAAAGGGGTGTGACGCTTAGTTAGCATATGCGATTGATGCTAAGGCTGAGAAGAGGACTTTGGCCGATGTGCCTGTTGTTTCACAATTCCCGGATGTGTTTCCGGAAGACTTGTCTGGCATGCCGCCTGAGAGACAAGTGGAATTTAGAATTGACTTGATCCCTGGAGCTGCACCGGTAGCTCGTTCTCCTTATCGACTTGCTCCGACCGAGATGCAATAGATGATGAAACAACTTCAAGAGTTGTTGGACAAGGGCTTCATTCGACCGAGTTCATCACCATGGGGAGCTCCGGTACTATTTGATAAGAAGAAGGATGGCACGATGAGAATGTGCATTGATTACCGGGAGCTGAATAAGCTGACTATTAAGAACAAGTATCCGTTACCGAGGATAGATGACTTGTTTGATCAACTACATGGGGCAAGTGTGTTCTCTATGATCGACTTGAGGTCGGGGTACCATCAGTTGAAGGTACAAGAAGAGGATGTGCCTAAGACAGCATTTAGGACACGTTATGAGCATTATGAGTTTTTGGTTATGCCTTTGGGTTAACCAATGCCCCGGCTGTCTTTATGGATCTAATGAACCGAGTTTGCAGACCGATGCTAGATAAGTCTGTGATTGAATTCATTGATGACATTCTGGTATACTCTAAGACTGAGGCTGAGCATGCTGTTCATCTAGCAGAATTATTAAAACTGTTGAGAATAGAAAAGTTGTATGCCAAATTCTCAAAGTGTGAGTTTTGGCTGCAACAGATACAGTTTCTAGGACATGTGATTTCGGGGGCTGGGATATCTGTAGATCCAACCAAAGTTGAAGCTATAAAGAATTGGGAGCCGCCGCATTCAGCTACAGAAATCAGAAGTTTCTTGGGGTTGGCGGGCTACTATAGGAGATTTATAAAAGACTTTTCAAAGATTGCAGTTCCTTTGACTGCACTAACAAAGAAGAATGCACCATTTGTTTGGGAAGCCGTGCAACAAGAAGCATTTGAAATATTGAGGAAGACATTAAGCGAAGCGCCGATACTTGCTCTACCGCAGTGCAATGAGGATTTTGTAGTATACAAGGACGCTTCGAGGTTGGGATTAGGTGAGGTACTGATGCAGCGTGGAAAGGTTATAGCATATGCTTCAAGACAGTTGAAGCAGCATTAGAAGAATTATTCGACCCATGACTTGGAATTAAACACAGTTACATTTGCACTAAAGTTATGGAGACACTATCTGTAAGGGACTAAGTGTCAACTCTACACGGACCATAGGAGTTTAGAATACATCTTCAGTCAGAAAGAACTCATTATGAGGCAGAGACGATCGATGGAATTAATAAAGGATTACGACTGTGAAATCCTTTATCACCCGGGAAAGGCTAATGTAGTAGCCGATGCTTTGAGTCGAAAAGCTTATGCTAAGGACTGCTGCAACATGATGACGTGTACTATGTTAACGTCTACCATTATAAATGATGTTAAGGCCGCTCAGGAGGAAGCCTTGAAAGACGAGAATATTGGTGCTGAGGATATAAGGGCACAGATTAAAAATATGGAAACGAGCGAATCTGGATTGAAATGTGTATACGGGAGGATTTGGGTGCCGAAGTTTGGTGGAATGAGACAGGTGATCATTGAAGAGGCACATCAATCCAAGTTTTCTGTACATCCCGGAAGCACAAAGATGTACAATGAGTTAAAAGCGGATTTCTGGTGGCCGGGATTGAAGAAGGACATAGGCCAATAGGTTGAACGATGTAGGACTTGCCGGCTTGTGAAAGCCAAACACCAGCAACCATATGGCAGTCTACAACTGCTTCCCATTCCGGAATGGAAGTGGGAGCACATAACTATGGATTTTGTTACAAAACTGCCGAAGACTAGGCGTCAACACGATGAAGTCTGGGTAATAGTGGATAGATTGACTAAGTCCGCACATTATATTCCGATAAGAGAAAGTTATTCATTAGCAAAGTTGGCTCAAATTTATATGGATGAGATCCTATCTAGACATGAAGTACCTAAGTCTATAGTATCAGATAGGGATAGTCGATTTACTTCGAACTTTTGGTCGGCTTTGCAAGAAGGATTAGGTACAAGGATCGCTATGAGTACGACCTATCGTCCGCAAACCGAGGGCCAAAGTGAAAGAACTATCCTCACCTTGGAGGATATGATGAGAGCGTGAATACTAGACCTCGGTGGCTCTTACATTTTCGGTTTTGAAGAGCTAATTTAGCTTGAGTTTTAATTAGGATATGATAGAGTATGTATAATGGAATCGAAACTAGGCTTAATACGTATCATATTTTTGTTTTTGGACTTAGAAATGTATGATTTAAGCTGTATATATATGAACAAATTCGAGAATGCCAAGAACAAACTCGAAATAGATAGAACAAACTCGAATGTTAGCCAAACTCGAAATCATAGCTTCGAATTTAGTCCCTAAATTCGAAGATGCTATTCGAATTTAACCTTATTTGATTTTATAACCTTCGAATTTAGTCATATAAGAGTTCGACTTTGACATTAAAATCAAAGGAGGCTTCGAATTTAGTCATATAATTTGGAATTTGGTTCTAGAATTGAATACATGTTCGAATTTGTTCATAGATGCTTCGAATTTAACCATAGGAATTCGAATTTAGCATAAATATTCGAAGATATATTTCGATATTACCCACCATGTTCGAATTTAACACATAAATAGCGCATAAAATAACAAAAGTGATTCAAAAGTTAGCAAAATAAAGTCTAAGTGTTGGAAATCCGGATGGGGACCGGATTCGGAAATGGTCCAAAATTGGATTTGAATTTATCATGGATCCGAAATGGGGATCGAATGATGTAAACTTATAAAATTTGGTTTTACAAAATTAAAAAATTATTGACACGAGGTATTGTTACAATTGACTTACAGGTCCCTTGTGGTGTTGTTTAACCCACAGTGGGGTACTTTCTGGATCCGGTTGAAATTCCGAAGAGAAATAATATTGCTAAAAGTTTAATAACGCACCGACTGTGAGTGCAGTAGATTTCACATGTTTATATCTGTTTTATGATAGCTTTTGCCTGCTAAGATGTGTTGCTTCAATTGTTATTTGGAACTCTACTAACTTGCATAGATTTTGATGCACATTCATATTTGTTGCATGCCCGTTCGTTTGTTGTGCATCTAGTGATGGACCAGTGGGTCGCATCAATTACTCCGATGTTACTGCGCTATATGACCTGAAGCTGATCCCTCCGAGGTTCTGGTAGGCAGTATGTCATCCCCGATCGTACGTTTGTCTCAGATGGTATGTTTTATGCCGAGCTTTGAGCTCGAAGGGGCTACGGCTCTGGTTCCGTACTTGGTGTACGAAGAGGGTATACGATGTTATTCATCGGTGTTACCCTTTGGGCTTCATAAAGATTTATAAAATGCGTAATCTGTGTATTCACTAAGCATTCGCTTATTCCTCAGTTGCTTTATTTTTACAGGAAATGGAAAATCTGCAGCCGGACCTTCTAGCTAGGTTGTTGCGAAGTTTCTTGGAGGACATCTACTACTCAATCGGTAATTGTGCTTTGGGACAGTGTTGTAATATATATTCTGGATGTTGTAATAATTGAATTGGGTATGTAGACTTAGATTGAGTACCTTGTATCACCGTAGGGTGTTTGACACTGTTGCGTTACTTTATTTATGTATTTTAATGCTTCCGCACTTAAACTAGGTTATCCGATCATTATGTAATTGTGTTTGATGATCAATCCTGGGTGTTTGGTAAATGGTGGTTGATGTGGCAAGGGTGTCACAATTCTAATCTTGACTCAGATAATGATAACTCCTATGAGCTTGAAAATAAGTTAGCTTAAATGGCTTACATGCTTAAACGTTTTGAAAAGTCATTGAAAGCCGAGAAAAAGAATGTCCATTCTTTGGAAAACAAATTGAGACTTAAGCACACGTTAGTGTTAGAATTTTCCAAATATAAGGCATTCGCTTTACAATCTTCTTCAGTTATGGAAGAAAAGTTATATAATCTTCAACTTGAAAATAAGAAAATGAGTAGCACTATTAATGACTTAAAATATAATTCTTCCTCAAAAGCCATACATTCCTAACTCAGTTCTTGAGAAGATAAACTTTGATCTTGAATTGAAAATCAAATCTTTTGAGTTGTCAAAGAGGCTGGTCTGGTGACCAGGTTCGAGCCTGGTCTGGATATTGAAATAAGAAGGGTCATGAGCAACGTTCGCTACCCTACATTTGCTGGTTTACTTGAGGCTGCCAGAAATGTAGAGCGAATTCTGATCATGTCGGGTTATTCCATTGGGTCTGCTGCTGCTTCCACCAATCCGACACAGCCGTCACCGCCGAAGCGGCAGCGTGAGGGAGGATACTCGGGATCTTCCCGGTCTTCACAATATTCGCCTCAACAGTCTGTTAGGCACAAAAAGGCCTCAGTCATACCTATTCTACATCTGATAGGGAGATTTATAATCAAACCTGTTGATGCATTTGAAGGATGAATTTAAGGCCTGTTATATGTCTTATTGAAACCTGAAAATGATTTGCAATATCAGTCTAAAGTTGTTCTATATGTTGCATGAGTTGCAACTAAGACAGTTTGTCCAAGCTGCTCTGTCTACTGAACAGGCTGGACATAAACTGTCTACGCTGCTCTACACTGTTGAGCAGCTTGGGCAATTTTAAAGTGTTCTGTTCTTTGTGAACAGAACCTGTTCTTTGTGAACAGGCTAAACACTTTATGGAATATGTTTCCAAGTCATCATGTATTGTTTTTGACTACAAGATCAGTTTACAAAGTCGAAGACAAAGTGGAAAACAGAACTGCTCAGCCTGCCCACGCTGTTCTGTAACATGAAGACAAAAGGTTATTTGAAAAAGGGTGACAGACCTTTTTCTTATATCAAAATAGGCCTTTACAAGGAAGAAAGACGCAAAGTTGACATTCCTAAATTAGTTAAAGGCAATGCAACAGTAGACAAAGTGAAAAGACAAAAGTTCTGCACATGTGAAGTCAAGTCTGCTTTTCAGAAAAGTGCAGAAAATGTTATGTTGTCTTTTCAACAAGACTTCTCCTTTTTCATTTCGTCCAATGAAGATGTTTCTCTTAGATCCTCTGAGTGGGTATAAAAGGAAGCTTCTAAGGACAGAAAGAAGAGTGAAGAAAGCTAAGTGCTGAAACCAAGAGTGAACGTGCAAGTGTGATTTTCATGCATGCAAGCCTTCTGTGTAAATCAGTGTCTGTGTGTCTAAGCTGTTTTACATAAGCTGTTCCCTTAAGTCTTGTAAACACAGTGAGTGCTTCTTAGTGAGTGTATTCATTGTATACTAGTTTGAGTTTGTCTTAGACTAGTGAACATACTGTTGTATCTGTCATCTCAGCTTGAACTATTCCGCATTCAAGCTTGTTTGTAATTAACAAATTGTTGATAATACATACAAACATTGAGAAATATTGTGTAGTTTTTAAATTGCTGTATTCACCCCCCCTCTACAGCTTAAAGCTATATACTTTGGGAACCTCTCGGGACCTACAACTGGTATAAGAGCAGGTTAGAGTGTGTGTCATTCTAGATCTCTCATTCTCCCAAGTTTCCATGGACAACAGTGCTGCAAATTCTTCTTACTATGACAATGGCTCTATGGGCAAACCTCCAAAATTTAATCATCAAAACTTCTCTGGTTGGAAGTGCAGAATGATGCTCTATTTAGAGAATCTGGATGTACAACTGCAAGAGATAGTGATGGAGGGTC
>JAANYP010004110.1:224274-313074 GCA_020465985.1 Centrapalus pauciflorus
CTTCATCATTTTGGGCCTGAAGCTGTTAACACTGCCTGCTTCACTCAAAACAGATCCTAGTGGTGAAAGGTCAACAAAGACCCCCTATGAGCTGCTCAAAGGGAGAAAGCCAAATGTCAGTTACTTCCATGTGTTTGGATGTCCCTGTTTCATTCTGAATCAAAGGGACCAGCTGTCAAAATTTGAACCTAAAGCTGATGAAGGTGTGTTGTTGGCTACTCTTCTATCTCCAAAGCCTACAGAGTAACAACAACAAAGAAAAGGTGATAGATGAATCTATCAATGTCACCTTTGGAGTCAAGATGCCTCCACCAAAGCTGTTCCTGAATCCGTTTCAGGAGACCTCAACTTTGATGATCTGATGCATTCAATCAATGAAGAGGACTCAAAAGCTTCCACTACACCCAGTGTGGAACCTGCTAATCATGATGGAAATGTGATGATTATGTCAATACACCTGTGTGAATAAATGTACTGACTTAATTACAACTGCATGTCCTGAACCTATCAATGCTGATTTCCCCAGTTCCTATGCTATTGTTCAACAGTGGTCAGACATGTCAACAAGTGACAGGCTCAAGGACAACAGTGTGTCTGAAAATCTTGAGAGCTGTTCAACAGGACCTGCTGAAGATGTTAACAACTCTGGTAAGTCATCATTGAGAATGATCCTAAGTGGATCAGGTGTCACCCCAATGATCAAATAATTGGTGACATCAATAAAGGAATACAAACTCGGTGGGACAGCTTAGGGACTTTTGTATGTTCTCGTAGTTTTGTTTCACTGATGGAGCCAAAGAAGGTGGATGGAAGCACTAAAAGATGCCAATTGGATCATGCCATGCAAGAAGAACTCACAGTTTGAGAAACAAAGTATGGAAGCTGGTCCCTGCCCCTAAAGAAAACAATATTGGCACAAAATGGTGTTTTCAGGAACAAAATGGATGGCAAGGTCATGTCATTAGAAATAAGGCAAGACTGGTTGCTCAGGGCTACAGACAGGAAGGCATGACTATGATGAGACTTTGCTCTGTGGCCAGGCTAGAAGCAAATTCGTTTGTTATCTAGCCTACGCTGCTCATAAGAGCATAAGGATTTCAAATGGATGTGAAAGTGCATTTTTGAATGGGAAGCCTGCAAAGAAGTATATGTCAAGCAGCCTCCCGGTTTTGCATGCACAACACCCCCAGGTTTTGTCTCTAGTTAGACCAAGCTCTCTCGGTCTCAAACAAAGCCCCTAGAGCCTGGTATGACACTCTCTACTGAATTCTTATGAGCAATGGGTACTCCCAGGTAAGTGGATACCACATTGTTCATAAGAAGGTGAAGTCTGATATTATGCTGTTCAAATTTATGTGGATGACAACTATTGTGGTTCTACTAATGAGCATTATGCAAGAATTTTTCACTACTCATGAAATCTAAGTATGAAATGAGTAGGATGGGAGAACTAACTTCTTTTTAGGATTACAGGTTAAACAAACCTCAACTGGAATTTTATAAATCAAAGAAAGTATACTTGGATCTTTGAAAAAGTTAAATTTGATCAAAGTTCTCCTATTAAAACCCCAATGGCAAACCAATGTAAATTGGATGCGGATGCCAGTGGCAAAGCGGTTTCAGTAACAGCTTACAGAGGCATGATTGGGAGTTGCTATACTTGACTGCTAGTAACCTGATATTATGTTTGCCACCTGTTTATGTGCTAGGTTCCAAGCTAATCCAAAGGAATCACATCTTGCAGCTGTTAAAAGAATCTTCAGATACCGGAAGGGTACTCCAGGTTGTGGGTCTTTGGTATCCAAAATATCAAGCTTGAACTAACAGGTTATTCAGATTTCTGATTTTGCAGGCTGCGAGGTTAGACAGGAAAAGCACAACGGTGGATGTCACTCCTTGGTGAAAGGCAAACCTGATGCACACAGCATGGTTCTGCCAGCTTCAATGAGAGTTCGGTTTCTCCTTTCAGCAACTCCATTTTGTTGAGGAGTTCTTACTGCTGAAAAGTTTTGACTGATACCTTTCTCTTCACAGAAGTCTTCAAGAGTACTGTTTCTGAATTCAGTACTATGATCACTTCTAAGCTGCTTTACTTGGGCAGAGTTCAGCATTTCCATCTTTTTAACAAATCCAATAATTTCTCTCGCAGCCTCTCCTTTGCTCTTCAAAAAGATCACCCATGTGTACCTGGAGAACTCATCAACCATTACAAGAGTGTATCTTCTTCCTCCTAGACTTGGGACATTAATAGGTCCAAACAAGTCCATATGGATTAAGAAGAGTGAAGTATCAATAGAGAAATTGTGTTTGGATTTAAAAGATGTTTTTCTCTGCTTGCCTTTCTCACAAGCTGTGCATAATCTATCTTTGGCAAAAGTAATAGAAGGCAAACCTGTTACCAACTCTTTCTTACAGAGTTTATTGATGTTCTTGAAGTTCAGGTGTGACAATCTTCTATGCCATAACCAGTTTAGATCAGCGTTGGTTCTTGTGAGAAAAAAGGTTTCAGTTGTGGGATCAGCAGAATGCATATCCACAACATATACACCTTTCTTTCGTTGAGCACACAGCACAACTTTGCCTTGGGAATCCAATATGTAACCCAGGTGCTCATCAAAGTTAACCTTGTAGCCAGCATCACACAGTTGACTTATGCTAACAAGGTTATGGTTTAGCCCAACCACATAGGCTACCCTTTTGAACACTGCAGCACCAGCTTTAAGAGTTCCATATCCCTCAGTGGATCCCTGTACATTGTCACCAAAGGTGACTTTTGGCCCTTTTTCAGGCCTGAGATCACTCAGCAGTTCTTTACAACCTGTCATGTGCCCTGAGCAGCCACTGTCCAAGTACCAAACCTGGGAAGGTTGTTTTTCCTGCAGAGTGAGAAGAGAATTATTAGTTATTTTTAGGGGAACTCATCACACAGATGAGTTCTCCTACTACATCAACACTTGTTGATGGATTTTGAATGTCCACACTAATATTCCCTATTTGAATGGTATCAGTTTGAATACCATCCTCAGTGACTATGTCATTTCCACCACTGCTTGTAACAGCTGTGAGGGAAACAGCAGAACCAACAGGCCTCATGTCCTCAGATTCAGGACAGTCCTTGGCCAGATGTGTCTTCTTCCCACACTTATAACATTTTCTCTTTTTGGTGCTTTTGGAAGAAGGTCCTTCAGAAACACATTCTGAACTGTTTTTGTTGATTCTTTCAGCAGATTTAGCAATTTTTGCAGAATCAACAGCTTGTGTGGTAAGTTCATAGGCCACAGCTTTGACTGTCTCTTCTTTCCTCTTTTTGGGAGGACAGATGTCAAAGACAGGAAGCTTGATTGGCCTTTGAGCTTCCACAGGTTTGGGAAACTTAGTCCCAGTTGTCTCAGTTTGAGCAATGGCTTTGCCTTTGCCCCTACTGAGTTGTGATTTATGCTGCCTATCAGCATACTCACTGTGTTTGGTTTTGAAAAACTTATTTTCATTTAAAACCAACTTACCACCATGATTTGAAAACTTATTTGAAATCACAGCAGTTTTGTTTTCAACCTGAGACTTACCCTTGTTGAAAACAGGCTGCTTACTTTTTGAAAACTTATTTTCAAAATGTTTAGCATCAAAAGGATTAACATGCTTTTTACCAACAGCTTTGGACTCTGAACCTGTTTTGTCAACAGGCTTAGCATCCACAGCTTCAGTTTGAGCATGTTTTCCTTTCTTCTGCTTGTGTGAGCTAGCATAGCACTTAGCAGGCTGTTTTGGAGAACAAACTCCAACATCAGCTTTTGAGCTGAGTTCACACAAGCTGTCAGTATTTTGAGGCCTGACAAACCTGTTTGTTGAAATAAGTTTACCATTCACGTTTTGGATGAATGTATTTGGAAGTTCACCAAGAGTGGACAAGTCTTCTTTCAAATTACTTATTTCAACGATGGAAGCTGCTGTGTCAAGATCCCCTCCAAGATAGGCTTGGATTTGAGCAGGGATCTGTTGACTGATACAATGGCTGACTTTTGTGCAGATTGGCACCAAGAGTCAACTATCTTTTGAAGCTTAGCATGCTTTATATCTGTTTCTCTCTTTTCTTCCAGTAAAATGGAGTTGATGTGTTTTAATTCATCAAGCTCAGTTTCCAACTTATAGAAACTGTCCAGTTTACTGGTTTTAGTTTTAAGATCAGCTTTAAGCTTAGAGATTTCAGATAATAAAGCATCATGCTTCTCAACAGCAGCTTTCAGATCAACAAGCATGTATTCAAACATTTTAACTTTTTCTTCAGAACTGTAAGCCATAAAATTTTGTACCTTATACATCATTGTAGGATTCCAGTTCTCCAAGCTGCTGAAGGCTTCAGCTTCAGCCATGTCCTGTTTGAAACTGCTTGTTGATGGAACATCAGAGTTGGCCATCAGACACTGATTATCTTCTTCATCAGATGATGAATCAGATTCCTCCCAGTCACATGTCTCAGCCATGAGTCCCTTCTGGCGATTGGAAGACACAGAGTTTTCCAATTTCCTCAGCTTAGCCATGGCCATAAGGTACTTAACCCTATAGCCATCATCCCTGTTAGTCTTGATAGGTTTGGATGACTGACCAACAGCTTTTGACACACAGTCAGCAGCTATATGGCCAGTTTTGCCACACTTGAAGCACTCAGCCTTGGATTTGTCAAATGCTTTCTTTTTGCCAGCACTTGCACCTCCTTGCAGCATACTTCTTCCAAACCTTCTCTTGCTGAACTTTTTGACAAGCATAGCTATCATTTGCTCATCATCTTGTTCAGTAAGATCTGCAGCCTCTTCTTCTTCAGACACCTCCTCCTTATCATCATCCTGTTGATCAGGTTGAGTGAACACATCACTCACCTGATTAACAGACTGTCTCACATTAGCCACAAAGGCTGTACCTCTTCTGGACATTTCCAAGGCATTCCTCTTTTGCTGCCTTGATTGTTCATCATTCAGTAAGGATCCATACAGATTGACCAGATCCATACTTCTGATAGTACCTGAGTTTCTTAGGATGGTTGAGAAATAGTTCCACTCCTCAGGTAAAATGTCCAGAAACTTGTTCACCAAAGTAAGACTGTCCTTGGTGATCCCAACCGCTTTGAGATCATTCACCAGAGTAGTGAACCTGGTGTAGGTTTCTGTGAGAGACTCCTTTGGTTTGGCAAAGAAGAGTTCATACTGTCTAACAAGATTGTTAATCCTGTTGTCCAGTGTGCTTGTGGGTCCATCATAGACGGTACACAGAGTATCCCACATCTCCTTTGCAGTCTTCATCTTCTCAACCTGCTTGAACACATCATCAGGAAGAGAAATGACCAGGTTGTTTCTGGCCTTTGCATCCAGAGCTACCATTCTCTTGTCTTCATCAGACCATTGAGCTTTTGCTTTCTCAAAGGTCCTGATTTCAGGAGCAGCTCCTTCAACCGCTGGAGTTATTGTAGTAACAGAGGTTGGCACATAGGGACCCTCCATCACTATCTCTGGCAGTTGTACATCCAGATTCTCTAAATAGAGCATCATTCTGCACTTCCAACCAGAGAAGTTTTGATGATTAAATTTTGGAGGCTTGCCCATAGAGCCATTGTCATAGTAAGAAGAGTTTGCAGCACTGTTGTCCATGGAAACTTGGGATTATGAGAGATCTAGAATGACACACACTCTAAAGTGCTCTGATACCAATTGTAGGTCCCGAAAGGTTCCCAAAGTATATAGTAATAAACTGTAGAAGGGGGGGTGAATACAGTATTTAAAAACTACACACTCTTTTTCTCAATGTTTGTATGTATTATCAACAAATGTTAATTACAAACAAGCTTGACTGCGGAATTGTTCAAGCTGAGATGACAGAATACAACAGTATGGTTTCTAGTCTAAGACACACTCACACTAGATTACAATGAACACACTCACTAAGATGCACTCACTGTATTTTACAAGACTTTAAGGAACATCTTTGGTAAACAGCTTAGACACACAGAAGCTTGTTTACAGAAGATTTGCAAGCATGAATATCACACTTGCACGTTCACTCTTGGTTTAAGCACTTAGCTTTCTTCACATTCTTTCTGACCTTAGAAGCTTCCTTTTATACTCACACAGAGGATCTAAGAGAAACATCTTCATTGGACAGAACGAAAAAGTAGAAGTCTTGTTTGAAAAGACAATAGAGCTTTTCTGCACTTTTCTGAAAAGCAGACGTGCAAATCTTTTGTCTTTTTACTTTCTACTGTTGCATTGCCTTTAACCATTTTAGGAATGTCAACTTTGCGTTTTTCTTCCTTGTAAAGGCCTATTTTGATATAAGAAAAAGGTCTGTCACCCTTTTTCAAATATCCGTTTGTCTTCATGTAACAGAACAGCTTGGGCAGGCTGAGCGGTTCTGCTTTCCACTTTGTCTTCAACTGTGTAAACTGATCTGGTAGTTAAAAACAATACATGATGACTTGGAAACTAATTCCATAAAGTGTTTAGCCTGTTCACAAAGAACAGGTTCTGTTCACAAAGAACAGAACACTTTAAAAGTGCCCAAGCTGCTCAACAGTGTAGAGCAGCGTAGACAGTTTATGTCCAGCCTGATCAGCAGACTGATCAGCTTGGACAAACTGTCTTGGTTGCAACACATGCAACTTATAGAACAGCTTTAGACTGATATTGCAAATCATTTTCAGGTTTCAATAAGGCATATAACAGGCCTTAAATTCAACCTTCAAATGTATCAACAGGTTTGATTATAAAATCTCCCCCTCAGATGTAGAGCAGGTTTGACTGAGGCCTTTTTGTGCCTAACATATGCATCTGCCGCAACGCGCGGACACCACATAACTTGTTAATATACAAAATTCTGAATCAAAACGTTTAAAATATTAGATTTAAATAAAACGGTATTGATATAACAAAATATTTAAATTAGAACGAATAAAATACTAAATATAAATCAAAACGTATTAGCGTAATAAAATATTTAAATCAAAAGTAGTAAAATAATAAATTTAAATGAGAACTTATTATCCAAACAAAATATTAAAGTTAAAAAGAAACAAAAACCTAAATTTATATATTTTTCATAAAACATGATTAAATCAAACTATATTCTAGTATTGAAATTGTTAATGAAAAACTATAAATAAAAATATTTACGAATAGGTTAACAAATGAAATATAAAATAATAAATCAAATACAGGTGTAAGTTAACTAATTTAAGTATCTAAATTAAAATAACTTTAATAAATAAATATAATTTTATTCTTAAAAATTAAATAGGTATAACGAATAATAACTAAAATAATAATATATTTGACAAGCAATTAATATTTCAAATTTAAAATAAAAACAAAAATTTAAGAACAGAACTAAAAATGAAATTAAATTAAATATTTGAGAAACCAAACTTCTAATTAAAAAAACGACAGAATCATCACTTTTAGAAAGTTTAGAAACAAAGGGACCAATTCTACAATTAAAAAGTGGTTTGAGGGACTACCATTGAAACTTTGAAAGTTGAGGGATTGTTTTCATAAATTTCAACAAACCACAGGGACCAATTCTATAATTTACTCTAAATTTTTATTTTTTTATCGTTATATATCTTTTAACCGTTTTACGTAATTTTATATTTTTTTATTTGGTTAAAGTCGTACAAATACAACATACTTTTCTCAATTGACCTAAATAACTAATTAACTATGTTTTTGACAGGATTGGAGTTGTACTCAAAAATAACTTGTCGATATGGTATGAGTAACTAGTAACTATGTTGATATGACAGTTTTTGCTGATTAAAATGACAATGTGGCAAGTTTTCAATAACATGATGCTTACGTGGATTTACCATATCAACATAGTTACTGGTTACACGTACCATATCGACAAGTTATTTCGGAGTACAACATGAATTTACGTGGATTTTGATCTATATAAATAATTTAGAAAATCCAGATAAGCATATAAATCATTTTCATACTTCTAAAAACACAAGTATGATATCATTATCGGTAGAACCGGTAAACAAAAGTACCATCCCAACAATAAATTTTAAGTACAAGTACCAATGAGATAAAAAAAACAACCAGGTTAGTCATCTTAGTAATTTCAGTAAAGTAACATACATTTGTATGACTTTAACCCTTTGTTGATGTTATATATAGTTTTAATAAGAACAATCATATATTTTTTCACAAGCCTATGAAATTTTATATTTTTTGTTTGATCCATTCGAAAAATATTAGTTTTTGATCGGTTTAAATAATTTTATATTTATTTTGATCGGGTAAATAGAAAATATACGTGATTCGTCGTTTAGTCCATTCAATAAAATTAAAATTTGGGATCATTTGTCGCTTTTTATCAAAATAATTTAAAACTAAATTGATTGTTTATCCCATTTTGTTAATTTGAAAATCAGAATTGTTATTCATTTTTCAATATCAAAAACATTAAAATAAAATTGGTTGGTTCTTTTACGACTGGTTAAATTATAAATCAAAACAGTTCGTCATTTTTTTATCGAAAATATTCAAAATTAGATTAATTGGTCAATTTTTCTATTCGGCTGAATTGAAAAACAAAATTATTCATCATTTTTGATGAGTTAAATTGGTTGGTCGTTACTTCCAATCGGTTAAATAGAAAATTGTAATGGTTTGTCATTTCTTCAGAACAAAAACATTTAAAATTCAATTGATGGGTTGTTTTCCGTCTCGTTAAAATAAAAATCGTAATGATTCATTGTATCTCGGATAAAACATTAAATTTAACCCAATGGACAAACAATCAATCAATCAAGTTTTAATTTTTCTTGATATAAAAAAATTACGAATTACTTTAAATTTTAATTTTTTGAATGGATTGAATTAACGAACCATTTATTTTTTAATTTAATTGCTAAAAAATACAAAAAACTTTTCCATTTATATTTTCAATAAACACTGTTACATATCATTTCAATCTTGTGGATTCTATTTGTAATAGTAAGTTCTATTTCATTTCCATGTAATTTGTTTTTCTATTATTTGTAAGTTATTTTTTTTATTTAGAAGTTGAAGGGTATAGATTGTAAACCCTTTAAAGTTACTTTTAATATTTAAGGGAAAACCTCCTAGGGTTTTCCATAACTTTGTCACTATTCACAATTGAAAGAAAAAGCGGCAGCCGTATTTTCTCACTCTCTGGCAGTGTTCTTGCGAGATTTAGATTATTCTTTTTGATTATTCTCTTCGTGTGATCCAATTTATCCTAATTGCCATGGTTCCGCTGCATCACAAGGAGCAATTGTGAGAAATAGCCATTCTAGAACAATCATTTGATCTGTTTCATTCTTTGACTGTGCTGCCTTGAGAGATCCTTTGAATACGACCAGGGGGATAGAAGCCCACGGAGCGGTAGGCTAAGCCAGAAATAGAGAGAGATGTAATTGTTTATTGGTGTGACAGCAAGATTATCATTTGAGACTACAATAACAATTGGTATCACACTAGTACAAAAATGTGATATGGTCACGGTTTTGTGCAAACTAACTAGCCACAGTTTTTCTTATTGACATGGCTAAATGGTCATATATGAACATGTATTATTATTGTTATTGTGTAAACCCCGTTGGGAATGCATTGCATTAGCTCTCAATATAAAGTTACAATATTTACACAAAGGAACCCTACACTATACAAATATTTAATTAACACACCCCCGCAGTTGGAGCGTGCGTTTTACAAACGTTCAAACTGGTTCTGAAATCTAAAAATAATTGTGTAGGTAAACCTTTTGTAAAAATATCTGCAAACTGATGAGCGGAAGGTACATGTAACACACGAACATGACCAAGAGCAACACGTTCTCTAACAGAATGTAAATCGATTTCCACATGTTTGGTACGCTGGTGCTGTACTGGGTTAGATGCGAGATACATGGCACTGACATTATCACAAAAAACAACGGTGGCACGGTTTAACGGACAACGAAGTTCAAGAAGAAGATTACGAATCCAAGCGTCCTCAACGACAACATTTGCGACACCTCTGTACTCAGCTTCAGCACTGGAGCGAGAAACAACAGGTTGACGCTTGGACGACCAAGAGATAAGATTGTCACCAAGGAAGACGCAAAATCCAGAAGTGGACCGGCGTGTCTCAGGACAGCCGGCCCAGTCAGCATCAGTGTAAGAGACCAAACGATCAACTATAGATGGACGAAGACGAAGACCATAGGATAGAGTTCCCTGAACATAACGAAGGATGGGTTTTAAGGCATTGAGATGAGGTTCACGAGGATCATGCATGTATAGACAGATCTGTTGAACCGCATAAGTAATATCTGGACGCGTGATTGTGAGATATTGTAACGCACCAGCAAGACTTCGATATAGAGAGGGATCCGAGACAGGTTAACCTGCTGAGGACAGTTTGGCCTTAGTGTCCGCGGGAGTGGAACAAGGGTTGCAAGAAGACATATCAGCACGATCAAGGATTTCGCGAGCAAACGCAGTTTGTGATAGAGACAAACCGGAAGAGTCACGTTTGGCAGCAACTCCAAGAAAGTACGAGAGAGGACCAAGATCAGTCATAGCAAACTCAGACGAGAGTCGGGAGATGACTTTGGCCACGAGAGATGGAGATGACGCAGTCAATATGATATCATCAACATACAAGAGCAGAAAGATGGAATCAGCATCACTGTGAAAAGTGAACAGAGAGGGATCAGATTTGCTACTAATAAATCCAATGGAAGTTATATAAGCGGCAAATCGATGATACCAGGCTCGTGGTGCCTGTTTGAGACCATAGAGAGCCTTAAGAAGGCGACAAACATGATTAGGAAACTGAGGATGAACATAGCCAGGAGGCTGTTTCATATAAACCTCTTCGGTCAGATCACCATTTAGAAAAGCATTTTTGACATCAAGTTGGTGAATGGGCCACTGACGGGATATAGCAATACTAAGAACAGTGCGGATGGTGACAGGTTTAACAACAGGGCTAAAGGTTTCATCAAAATCGAGACCTGGTTGTTGGGAAAACCCTTGAGCTACAAGCCGACCCTTGTACCGATTAAGCTTGCCAGTACTGTCAAGTTTTTGTCTATATAGCCATCGACATCCGACAATGTTAACACCCGAAGGAGGAGGAACAAGAACCCAGGTTTTGTTGGATAAAAGACCTGACATTTCAGCATCCATAGCTGATTTCCAATTTGGATCTCTAATGGCTTGAGCTTTGGAACGAGGAATTGGAGAAATGTCTGAAATGGCAGAGAGATTAAGAATTTGACGTGGTTTTAGGTGACCCGTTTGGGACCTAGTAACCATAGGATGAGATGGTTTGGGGGGGATGGGGATGAAGAATCCTCCGTGGCGGATGTATTAGGAGCCGTAGTGGAACTAGTGGGGGATGACCGAGACAATCCAGTAGAGGGTGGTTGAGAGACAGTCGAGTTGAGCAAAGGGGTGAGGGAGGAGAGAGGAATAGGAGTTTCGTCAATGAAGGAGTCAAATTCCTCAGTCGAAGGAGGGGAGTGAAAATCGGCAAACGGAAAATGTGTCTCGTCAAAGATGACATGACGGGAGGTAATCACAGTCTGTGTAGTCAGGTCGAGACATCGATATCCACGATGATCTGGTGAGGGACCTAGGTAAGCACAGGCAGATGATCGAGGAGAAAGCTTGTGAGGAGCAGTAGAAGATGTGTTGGGGTAGCATAAGCAGCCAAACACACGAAGGTGATTGTAAGAAGGGAAGAATCCGAACAGAAGTTCAAATGGGGTTTTGAATTGAAGAGTTGTGGTGGGAAGAAGATTAAGAGTGTGAACAGCCACAGTTTAACATTAGGATCGTGACAAAGACTTCTCACGGTTGCCACATTTTTACCAAATGTCATTGTTTGTCAAAGTTTTTTTTTTGATGTCTATAATAATCTTGTGATGGTTATTAACTGTGACGATAAATATGTATATGGTCATGGAAATCTCTTTCGGTGACCAAAGGGACACCCTGAAGTCTAATTGTATGAGTGTAAATCATATTGTGGAATAAGTCATATGAATAAACTGTGACAGAAGGCTAACTTATATGGTCACGAAATCGCTTTGTGTGACCAAATGGTGGAGTTCATTAGCAACGTATGGTAAAAGAAAAACATTGTGACTATAAGTGTTTAATGGTCATGATTTAGTTGATTTAATGTGTCCAAAAGTAAACAATTGTCATGAAATAAGAAAATTATTGTGACTATAAGTATTTTACAGTCACTGTTTACTTTTTTTATGTGTGTCTAAAAGTATACAATATTCATGATAAAAGAGAAAAATGTGACTAAGTATTTTTTTTGTCACGATTTAAATTCTTTTATGTATATAAAAGTAATTAATAATCACGGTTTAAGAAGAAAAACATATCACCATAATTATGTCTTGGTCACAGTTTAAGACACACAAGCATGTGACTATTAATATTTAAAGGTGACAGATTAAGTTTTTATGTGTGTCTAAATGTAAACAATAGTAATAGTAAAATGAAAAAGATATGATTATAAATATATTCAAGTCACGATTTAATTTGTTTTGTGACTAAGAGCTATCAATCTCACACATAAAAAAAATTTCAATATAAGGAGTTTTTTGTGTCAGGGATTAAACAAATTTGTGAGTATTAATATTTAAAGGAGGCAGTTTATTGTTTTTATGTAACTGTAGGTCTCAAAAGGTTTCCCTAGTATGTTGCTATAAGCTGTAAAGAGGGGGGGGGGGTGTGAATACAGCCTTTTAAAAACTCAACACACTTTTTCAATGTTTGTATGTATATGTTAACAAGTGTTAATTACAAACAAGCTTGAACTGCGTAATGGTTCAAGTTGAGATGACAGAAACAACAGATAGACTACTAATCTAAGACACACTCATACTAGATACAATGAATACACTCGCAAAAATGGACTCAATGATTTACAAGACAAACAGACAACTTGAACAAGAACAACTTGGAAACACTCAACTGTTTTATTTTAAGCAGAGTTTGCATGCATGAAACACACTTCTTTGCACGTTTTGAATATCTCACTCTCGGTTATCTCACATTCCTTAGAAGATTCCTTTTAAACTCTCACTAAGAATGCTGGTGAAACTTCCTCATTGGATGCAGAGATAGTGGAGCGTCTTTCCAAAAAGACAAAATAACTATTATACACATTTTGACAAAACAACATTTGTCCCTTTGTCTTTTCCTTTTTGTCTCTGTTGCAGAATGCTTTACCTTAAAGAGGAATGTCAACTTTAATCATTTCCTCTTCTTGTAGAGCCATTTTGATATAAGAAATGGTCTGTCACCCATTTCAAATATCCAATTTGTCTTTACGTAACAGGAACAGCTTGGGCAGTGTAAGTAGCTTCTATTTTCCACTTTGTCTTCGACTTGTAAACTAATCTTCTGGTCCAAGACATTCCATGATGACATGGAAACATTGTCCATTAAGTGTATAACATGTTCACAAAGAACATAACACTTAGATATTGTCCAAGCTGCTCAACAGGCATAAGCAGCGTAGATTGTTTATGTCCAACCTGTCCAACAGATTAGGACAACTTAGACAATCTGCCTTAGATGCAACACATGCAACAGGGTAAGAAGCTTTAACTTATATTGCAAATCAATTTGCAGGTTTCAATAAGGCATTGAGAGACCTTAAATTATACCTTCAAGTGCATCAAACAAGTTTGATAAATAACCTCCACCTAAGATGTACAACAGGTTTTACAGAGGCCTTTTGTGCCTAACAATCTCCCACTTGTGACGACCTCTTGTTTTCATAGTATAATTGAATCATCAGGATCAACAAACAACCCAAGGAATAATCATGATAATTAAACTTAAATCAGATTTAAGCAGTTCCACACTAAAGCAATAAAAGTACATGTCTACAGTGATTAAGTCTAACTATTACATCATCATAATTGTTTTAAAGTCATGAAATCCCAGCCCCAAAGCTATATCGTCCATGTACCAAAGTAGCTTCTAGGACACCGAGATGTAAAATGAATTGCTTAAGTAGAAGGTCCAGCTACACCTTTGTCTTTGCCTGAAAACATTGTGAGCCAACAATAAGCTAATTTGCTTAGTGAGATAACAGATTATGCAAACAACAAACATTTCTTTACAAGCATTGTGTAACCATGAGCAGTGTAAGCCCCAATGTATGTGTGTACAGGCAGTGTAAGCCTCGTAGTATGTGAAAATTCATGCAGTGTAAGCATGGGGTTGGCAGTTCAAATGCTGATCGGGGATGTGCCAAACCTGACCAGGATAACGAGTGGGATGATCAGTCCCCGACAGTGGCCTGCTGTCAGCCCCAGTCCAGGTCGCATCAGATTGTGAAGTAAGGATCATGCAGTGCAAACATGATGTAAATAGATGCACTTTCAAACGAACGCTGGCCACATGTGTGTTACATGTCAAGTACGAGTGTGCATCATAACAACAAATCATTCATGAGTGCCAAATGATGTATATTAGCAATGTGAACATGACATTGAATGTGTAAACGTGAATGCAAAGACAATAAATGTTAGAATGATAATCTATTACTCACAGTGATTGGTATAGTGTATCGTGACTCTGAATCAATGTTTGTTAGGCAACACCACAATGATCTGTCAAGTAAGTGTAATAGTGATATAGTGTCAGTAATGGCTTAAAACTTAATTCCTAAAAATTAAATGAAATGGTACTGAATTCGGACCACATCCGAATTTGGATGGTCCGAAATTCGGATGACCTGAAGTTGGGTGATCCGAAATGGGTAGGGGTCCGAATTGGTGGGGGTCCGAATGGAGACAAGGACAGAATTAGTGTATGGTCCGAACTGGGACAAGGGTCCGAAATCACTATTGGTCCGAAGTCACTGTATCCGAACATGATGATGATCCGGATTAGGTACAGGTCCGAATTCGGATGCAGGTCCGAACCGAGTTCATACTTACTAAAATTTTCAATGTTTTCCAAAATTCACTTTTTGACCATTTTACATGTTTTTGAATCTAAAATTGCAGATATGAACTTAAATACACTATGTCAACCTATAACATATCATTTATGTACCAAAATAACTAATTTGTGTCCATTTTTCTATAATTCTCGAAGAACACACACACTAATTCCAAAAATCATACTTAGAATATGAATCTGAATCTAAAATTTTGTACACTTCATCATCAACACTCGATTTAAACATTGCAACAATAATATACTACATGCATTAACATTTGCATCACCAATCTTAAAAATCGGTTCTCATAAAAATCGAACCAATAATCACCAAAATTGCAAGTTTTGTGTGAATCTTACCTCAAAACGTTTATTGTAATGCTTATAGTTCCTTCCAATAAGATTGATTCCAGATTTTTGCACTTCAATTCGATGATTTCTTGGGTGTTTTTGGATTGAAGCCGAGAGAGAGAGAGAGAGAGAGAGAGAGAGAGAGAGAGAGTACGGTTAGAGAGAGAGAGAGTAGAGAGAGAGTGGGATTTTGAAAATGAAAGACATTTCCTTCTTTTATTTCTATTTTGACTGATATTAGGATCAAAAGTAGCTTAAATTGATATAATATTTCATTAATACAACAATTGAGTCCTTAAAATTGTAAATTACATATACTTAAAATTTGGGATGTTACAGCATGGGCTCCACCACGCCTATACTTCGTCTGTGAAGTCATGCCGCGCTAAACAGACTTGGGTACTTAGTCTTCATGTCTTCTTCCGATTCCCAAGTGTGGTTATCTCCCTTATGATGCTTCCACTTGACCAGCACCATCTTGATCTCTTTGTTGCGTAGTTTCTTGACTTTTGTTTCCAGAATACACTCCGGCTCATCAACAAACCTTAGCCGTTCGTCAACCTTAATTTCTGAATGATCAGTCCATGGTTCCCTTCCGGGCACCAGACGTTTCCTTAAGTATACGTCATGAAAGACCGGGTGAACACCTGAAAATTCCTCCGGCAAGTCCAAATGATAGGACTGATTCCCAACTCTTTCTAGTATCCGGAAGGGTCCTACAAATCGAGGAGATAACTTTCCTCGCTTAACAAATCTGGTAACACCTTTTATTGGAGAAACCTTTAAGTATACCCAATCATCTTTTTGAAACTGTATCGCTATATGACGGCGATCGTGATAGTTCTTTTGTTAATTTTGCATCGTTTTCATGTACTGTCTAATGAGTTGGATCTTTACGTTTGTTTCTTCTAGCAAAGCTGGTTCTGCGATAGGAGTTTCTCCTGTTTCTCTCCAATAGGTTGGATTCCTACACTTTCTTTAGTACAGGAATTCGAATGGTGCCATCTTGATGGTTGAATGGTAACTGTCGTTGTACGAGAATTCAACCAATGGGAGGTGATCGTCCTAGTTACCACCCAAATCCATGAGACAGGCTCTGAGCATGTCTTCCAGAGTCAGAATTGTTCTTTCACTTTGCCCGTCAGATTGAGGTCTATAAGCAGTAGTCATTGCGATACGAGTACCAAGACCGTTTTGTAAGGCAGCCCAGAAGTTAGAAGTGAATCTACTATCTCGGTCAGAAACAATAGACTTAGGCACACCATGCCTAATGACGATTTCGTTCATTTAAATCTGGGCAAGACGGTCCAGTGAATAGGTTTCTCGGATGGGAATGAAGTGAGCAGATTTTGTCAGACGGTCAACAATGACCCAAATGGCATCATGTTGACGACGAGTCTTGGGCAGCTTTGTTACGAAATCCATAGTAATATGGTCCCACTTCCATTCTGGGATAGGAAGAGATTGCATACTACCATAGGGCTGTTGGTGCTCCGCTTTGACTAGACGACAAGTTCTGCACTTTTCCACGTATTGACCAACGTCTCTTTTCAACCCTGGCCACCAGAAATCTGCTTTCAGGTCGTTGTACATTTTTGTGCTACCTGGATGAATTGAGAACTTAGACTGGTGAGCTTCTTCAAGGATTACTTCTCGCATGTTCCTAAACTTAGGAACCCAAATTCTGCCATACACACCTTTGAGTCCAGTTCCATCATCTTGCATTAACGGCAGTTGAACTCTGATGTTCTCGTCTTTTACATTCTCCTCCTTTAAGGCCTACAACTGAGCAGCCCTTACATCGTCTATGATAGTTGAGGTCAGGATTGTATAAGTCAAGGCATCACAGTATGCCTTGCAATATGCTTTTCTACTTAGGGCATCAGCCACTACGTTGGCTTTCCCTGGATGATAAAGAATTTCACAATTGTATTCTTTGATCAGCTCCAAAGACCTTCTCTGCCTCATATTCAAGTCCTTCTGACTGAATATGTACTTCAAACTTTTGTGGTCGGTGTAGAGCTGACACTTTGTCCCGTACAAGTAGTGTCTTCATAGCTTGAGAGCGAAAGTCACAACTGTTAACTCCAAGTCATGAGTGGAGTAGTCTTTCTCATGTGGTTTGAGCTGTCTAGAAGCATATGCTATTACATTTCCTCTTTGCATCAGAACAGCACCCAAACCCATGCCTGATGCATCTGTGTAGACTACAAAGTCCTCGTTCCCTTCTGGCAGGGCTAAAACAGGTGCTTCACTTAGTAACTTCTTCAAATTATCGAAAGCAACTTGCTGTTCTTCTTTCCAAAAGAAGGTTGCGTTCTTGCGAGTAAGCTTTGTAAGAGGAACGACGATTTTGGAAAAATCATTGATGAATCGGCGGTAATAACCAGCCAATCCCAGAAAACTACGAATCTCGGAGGCGTTACGAGGTGATTCCCAGTTCTGGATAGCTTCAATCTTTGCAGGATCAACAGCAATCCCAGCACCAGATATCACGTGCCCTAAGAATTGGATCTGAATTGAATATTGAGTAAGTACAGGGTAACAACGAGTTTATGATTGAGTATAAGGATCATGAAATTTTGTTTCGAATGTTGAGACGTACCTGCCTCAACCAGAATTCACATTTCGAGAATTTGGCATAAAGTCGCTCTTTGCGCAGCAACTCTAGCAATTCTCGCAGATGTGCAGCATGATCCTCTTTGGTCTTTGAATAGATAAGAATGTCATCGATGAACACGATGACCGATTTGTCGAGCATTGGCCGGCAGATAATGTTCATGAGATCCATGAAAGCAGCCGACACATTTGTGAGACTGAATATCATTACCAGAAACTCGTAGTGTCCGTAACGAGTTCTGAAAGCTGTCTTTGGAACGTCGTCTTGGTAGACTTTTAGTTGATGATAACCCGAACGAAGATCAATCTTCGAGAAGTAGCTTGCGCCTTGTAACTGGTCGAAGAGATCGTCAATCCGGGGCAACGGGTACTTGTTCTTGATTGTGACTTTATTGAGTTCGCGGTAATCGATGCACATACGTAATGTGCCATCTTTCTTTTTAACAAACAACACAGGAGTGCCCCATGGAGAAGAACTTGGGCGTATGAAACCCTTATCGAGCAACTCCTGTAATTGTTTCATCAATTCCTGCATTTCAGCAGTGGCTTAAAGGTACGGAGCCTTTGCTATTGGAGCAGCTCCAGGAATGAGATCAATGCGGAATTCCACTTGACGATCAGGTGCCAATCCCAAGATATCTTTTGGAAAGACATTTTGGAAACTCGATATCAACGGAAACGGTGGAAGAAGATTGAATTTCAGCCTTAGCATCGACAGCGTAGGCTAAATTTGCAGAGCAGCACTTGGCAACATGCTTTCGGGCTTTTGCAATTGAAATAAGGCATAAGTCGCCTTTGTGTCTATCTCCATAGATGCATATATCTCGGCCCTCGGGAGTGGTAATCTTAATCATTCTTTTCTTGCACACAATTTGGGCCTCATTGTGAACCAACCAGTCCATACCTACTATAACATCAAATTCCCCGAACTCCATAGGAATTAAGTCTATGTTGAACACTACATCCTCTACAAGTAACGTGCAATTCCTATATACTTTGTCTCCTTTAACTAACATGTTGCTAGCAGTCTCTATGTCAAGTACAAATTGCAATTTGGAAGTAGGCATATTGAATTGACGAGTAAATGATGTGGAGACAAACGAACGATTGGCTCCGGAATCAAACAATATGCGTGCAGGAATGGAATTAACAAAGAACGTACCAGTGACCACCTCCGGGTCATCTTTTGCTTCTTCAGCTGTGATTTGGAATGCCCTAGTTGGAGCCATTTGAGATTGATCCCTGCGAGCAGTGGAAGCTCCAGAAGATCTCGTCGTTGCTTGTTGAACACCTTGATCTCGTGGGGGTTTCGGGCAGTCCCTTGCAAAATGGCCAAGTCTATGGCAATTGAAGCATGAATCGTCTTTTCGAGGACAATTCTCCCAATGATGGCCCTTCCGCCCATAGCAGAAGCAGTACATATCCTGAGTCTTGCACTCCCCAGAGTGCGCCTTCCTGCATCGCCTGCAGTCTCTCATTTCTGAACTGGCCGAAAAGGCCCTTCCCTTCTTTGGTTATGATGATGGTTGATTGGATTGAGGAGAGAATCGGGATGATCCAGACTCCCGCTGCCTTTTTGGCTGCGACGGTTGATTCGGTACTGCGGTGGTTGAACCAATAACATACCCAGATAATAAGACGATCTGTTCAACATTTCGAGCAGCCTGTAACAAACCAGCAAATGTTGTATACCGAACCCCACTCATGGTTCGGCGAATTTCATAGTCCAGACCGGCCTCAAACCGGGCTATCTTTCTTTCCTCTGTGTCAACTTGATGTGGTGCAAACAGACTTAGTCGGGTGAACTCGACGGCATATTGTGTAACCGTCTTTGATCCCTGGGTTAGATTCAGAAATTTCGCCTCTAGACGGTGCTTCTCATCGGTAGGACAATATTGCTGAGAGAATACTTCCTTGAACTCATTCCAGGTCATGTGTGACACTACCTCCATCGTCAACACATGTGTCATTGCATCCCACCACATTACTGCATCCCTTGTAAACATGGCGGTTGCAAAGCGGACCATGTCCTTGTCAGCACAGTCTCTGATTCTGAAAGTTCTCTCCGTGGTGGTGATCCATTCCAATGTTGTGACAGCATCTCCAGTTCCATCAAAAGTAACCGCTCCGTTACTTTTGAAGTCCTTAAATCTACAACCCCTTGATTTGCTAGAAGACCTAGTGTCTCCTTGTCTTTCCTCTTGATCATCTTGTTGTTGCTCTTTGTTCTTTCTTTTATCAGCCTCTCTCTTGGCTTCAGCCTCATCTCTGGCCCTTATTTGATCAACAAATGACTGAGCCTGCTCAGCCATTCTTTTGGATTGTAGTTCATTATTTTGTTCCATGAGAGCTTGCATCATCTGAAACATCTGTTGAGGAGTCGTATCGTCTGCTGACATGTTCTGAAATATAACAATTTATATTTAGAACATTTAGTTGTTCTGAAATATAACAGTTTACAGTTACCCTTTAATTGTCCCCGTGTACATGTCAATCCTATCTTAGTTCAGATCATTTCCTAGAAGTCCATTCTAATATCATAACCTAAGTTTGAGTCCAAGTCCTCGCGGACACTTGAAACCTCAAACTAATGCTCTGATACCAAACTCTGTGACGACCTCTTGTTTTGATAGTGTTATTGAATCACTAGGATCAACAAACGACCCAATGAATAATCATGATAATTAAAATTGAATACTTAAATCAGATTTAAGCAGTTCCACACTAAAGCAATAAAAGTACATGTCGACAGTGATTAAGTATAACTATTACATCATCATAATTGTTTTAAAGTCATGAAATCCCAGCCCCAACGCTATATCGTCCATGTACCAAAGTAGCTTCTAGGACACCGAGATGTAAAATGAATTGCTTAAGTAGAAGGTCCAGCTACACCTTTGACTTTGCCTGAAAACATTATGAGTCAACAGTAAGCTAATTTGCTTAGTGAGATAACAGATTATGCAAACAACAAATATTTCTTTACAAGCATTGCGTAACCATGAGCAGTGTAAGCCCCAATGTATGTGTGTACAGGCAGTGTAAGCCTCTTAGTATGTGAAAAACCATGCAGTGCAAGCATGGGGTTGGTATTTCAAATGCTGATTGGGGATGTGCCGAACCTGACCAGGATAACGAGTGGGATGAGCAGTCCCCGACAGTGGTCTGCTGTTAGCCCCAGTACAGGTCACATCAGATTGTGAAGTAATGATCATGCAGTGCAAGCATGATGTAAATAGATGCACTTTCAAACGAACGCTGGCTACATGTGTGTTACATGTCAAGTACGAGTGTGCATCATAACAACAAATCATTCATGAGCGCCAAATGATGTATATGAACAATGTCAACATGCCATTGAATGTGTAAACGTGAATGCAAAGACAATAAATGTTAGAATGATAATCCATTACTCACAGTGATTTGTATATAGTGTATCGTGTCTCTGAATCAAAGTGTGTTAGACAACACCACAATGATCTGTCAAGTAAGTGTAATAGTGATATAATATCAGTAATCACTTAAAACTTAATTCCTGAAAATTAAATGAAATGGTACTGAATTCGGACCACATTCGAATTTGGATGGTCCGAAATTCGGATGACCCGAAGTTGGGTGATCCGAAATGGGTAGGGGTCCGAATTGGTGGGGGTCCGAATTGAGATAAGGACCGAATTAGGGTATTGTCCGAATTGGGACAAGGGTCCGAAATCACTATTGGTCGGAAGTTACTGTAGGTCCGAACTTGATGATGATCCGGATTAGGTACAGGTCCGAATTCGGATGCAGGTCCGAACCGAGTTCATACTTAGTAAAATTTTCAATATTTATGTACCAAAATAACTCATTTTTGTCCATTTTTCTATAATTCTCGAAGAACACACACACTAAACCACACACTAAACATTGCAACGATAATATACTACATGCATTAACATTTACATCACCAATCTTAAAAATCGGTTCTCATAAAAACCGAACCAATAATCACCAAAATTGCAAGCTTTGTGTGAATCTTACCTCAAAACGTTTGTTGTAATGCTTATAGTTCCTTCCAATAAGCTTGATTCCAGATTTTTGCACTTCAATTCGATGATTTCTAGGGTGTTTTTGGATTGAAGCCAAGAGAGAGAGAGAGAGAGAGAGAGAGAGAGAGAGAGAGAGAGAGAGAGAGAGAGTAGAGAGAGAGTGAGATTTTGAAAATGAAAGACATTTCCTTCTTTTATTTCTATTTTGACTCATTTGCATTATACACCCCTTAACTTTGTACTTTCTTACTTAACTGATATTAGGATCAAAAGTAGCTTAAATTGATATAATATTTCATTAATACAACAATTGAGTTCTTAAAATTGTAAATTACATATACTTTGCTGAAAATTAAAGGATGTTACACCACTATTTGCAATAATCAGTCTAATCTGATTCTATCAATTATCACTATATATTTTTACATTACATTTGCTGAAATTAAATTAGAACATTGAAGTAAGGTAAAAGATCAGCTTATATATACATTGATATTGATTGTAAACAACACATGTATTACAGGATTACAACTTATGTAAAATACAACATATGTACATGAAGAAAAGTTCAACATGTTTCGACTCTTGATATTGGGAGCAGGTAATGGCAAGCCTGTCCAACTTATGGACAACTTTCATTCTTCATCTACTCAGCAGTAGATGGACCTTCAAGCTGTGGCCTATCTTCAAACAGATGTTCGAAATGCTCCATCATTTCATCAATTTCTTCCACTTCGTGCCTAAGGAACATGAAGTCAGGGTGTTGAAGTTCTTCTATTTGATAGAAGCCTTTAAGCTGTTCCTAGATTGCTGCTCTCCATTTTGAGGATTGTCCAAAAGTGTTGGAGAGTCTAAAGACTATGATCTGCTTGAGACCAATATTATGAAGATCAGATGCCCTCTAGAAACACATTTTCTTTGTTAAGGGGTCCACAAAGAACACCCCTAGCTCAGGTTCTTCTATGAGTCTGCCTTCCTCAGGCTCAGCTCCCCTTGGCAGACTGTGATCCACCCCTTTCATTTCAACAGCATGCATTCCCTGTTGAATCATCATAAGGAGCTCTTCAAATCCTTTCTTGTTCTTCTGGGCATGATCTTGGGTTCCACCAGAGAGGTACCCTTGCTTTGCTCTCCATGAATTGAGCCTAGGTTTTTAACTTTCTCCATCAGCATTATGACATATGCCCTGATAGTTTGAGTAGTTTCAGATTGCGATGTGCTCAGGAAAACTGTCAATTCAACCCATTCTCTGTACCCCATGCAGGCAACATCAACAGACTCATAAGCTTCCAGTTCTGGACCATCAGCACCTAGCATCGTTATCTGAAGCTTCCACTGTTTACCTTTCCTTGAGATTGGGACAACTTTGTTAATGGTCTCCTTGGCAAGTCTTCTGTTGGAAACATCAAAGAATTTCTTTCTTGCCACAAAATCAAAGTGTGCTTAGGCTTATGCTGAGGCGGGCACATGATTTGACTTGGTCATTAAGACCTTTAAGCTCTTTTCCTTCTCTCCCTCTTTGTCAGTCAATGACTCTTTTGAAGCCTCTAACAGTTTCCTTTGAACATCCAAGGAGGGTATTTTAATTTTTCTTGCCTCCTTGTATGCAAAGGCTTTGGCAGCTTTGGCAGAGGCTTCTTCCTTCTTCTGTATTTCCAGAATCTCAAGCTGCTCTTCTTTGAATGTATAATAAGTCTCCAATGGAATGCCCATTTCTTTGGCTTGAGACTTGTCAAATTTGAGTTGAGCAGCTTTGAGATAGTCACTGTCCATAGAGGCCTTTTCTTTACCCTTTGCTGCTTTAGTCTGAGCAGCTTCCATTTCCTCCTCTTCTTCTTCCTCAGTCTGTTCCAAAATTAAGTGCCTCCTTCTGCTTGACCTATCCTCAGGAATGCATTCCTCCCCCTTTGATGATGCAGGGTTTGGTGATCCAAACTGAGTAGCCCGTGCAGTTTCAGAGACTTTGGACAAACCTTCAACAGGTCCAATTTGGGAAAGACCTACTGCTTGCCCTAATGAAGCTTATTTCTCCCTAGAGGGAGATGAAGATTTCTACCCCTTTGACATTGGTTTCGAGACAGATATCTTCTCTCATTTTGAAGGAGATGGCATAGAGCCTTCAACAACAATTCTGCCTGAAGGAACGGATCCAACAGGCTAGACAACAGCAGCTTTGGGAACAGGTTTGGAACCAACAAGGCTGTGCACTAAGAAAGCCAAGTTGTCCTTAACCTTTGCTAACTAGGTAACACAGGTGTGAAGAGAAGAATGAGTAGTTCCAAGGGAAGAGAGCTGGGAGATAGCAGCCCGGTCAGATTCTGTGAACACTAAACTTTCAAGTTGTGCAAGAGTCAGTTCAAAGGAGTCTTGCATATCATCAACGTTAGAGGACACAAAAATGGATAGAGATACCACTAAGGTATTTAGGTTGGCCAAGGTGAATGGTAGAGAGGTTGAGTAGGTTTCAGCAAGGGCTGACAGCTGTTGGGAAACAGCTGACATAATAGACATGGAGTCCTGTTGATGAGTAAGAATTGATGAGAGGGAGGATGAAAGTTGTTGTAGTTGTGTAGTGAGTGTAAGCAGCTGAGAGGAGTGGTCGGTATGGGGAGAAGGGGTTGGAAAAGAGGTCCATAATGAATCAAGAAACCCCTGAAGCTGAGTAGACATAGAGTCTCCAATGGTAGAAGGAAGGGAGGTCATTGTATTTCCAAGGATCCAACTTTATTGGTCAGCACAGAGAGCTGATCCTTCAAAGAAAGTTCTTTGGGGGATGGAGATGTATGGGTAGACTGTTTAAATTGGGTTGAAGGAGAGGAGTGTAATGTTGAGGATGTATGAGTGTGGGGATCTGTAGGTGATGAAAAGGAGACTTTGGACAGAAGTTCCATAACATGGGCATAGGTTAAATGGCCCAACATGGAAGGATCAAGGAGACCTTCAGCAGTGGTTATAGCTACATCAATAGGTGAAGGGGTAGGAGATGGTGGCCTTTCAAATGTTATCGGTATTGTAACATCCTCATGAAGACCAGTGGTGGTTTCCTTAGTAGTACCTTGGTTGAAAGGCACCTCTTCATGGGGGGTGGGGATGTGCATTTCAACATCATCAGTGGTGAAAGCCGATGATGGAATTTGCACTTGGGGAGAAGCCTCACTGGAGGGATGTTACATTCCCTCAGGATCATCACTTTGAGTAGTTGGTCCTTCAACAGCTGTTTGGTGTTGAACAGCTGCATCACCATGAGCAAAAGTGAAAGCCTTATCTGCTGATTGGTTTATATCAGCAGTTATGACACCTTGTGCAGACTCAGATTGTGTATGATAATAAATATGAGGGGGGTGACTCTGTGGACTCGGTGTGGAGTGGAGTGTGTTACTGTCTTTCAATGTCTTCAGCCTGTTGGTAGGCTTAGACAGGTGAAGGGGTGAACTCCTTTTGTACAACTGGTTCCTGTTATGAGGAACCAGAGGGCTCCGGCTAACTCTGGGTGGACTCTTTATGGAGTGAAGCCTGCTCCATGGTGGCAGCACTTACTCCCAATATAGGAGAAGCAAAAGCAGTAGGGGTTGCTTATTTTTAAACTGACTCCTGTTGGGAGGGGTCATAGGGGTTGCTTTGAGTGGTGGTGGAGGATTTATTTTTGGCTAAGGACTTTCTTCTTAACCTAGAGTATTGTGATAGAGTGGGTGATTGAGCAGAAGAGGTGGGGAGTTGTGTTTGGACTGGAGGTGAGACTGGGTCAGAAATAGGAGGCTCAGCCAATTCCGTGGTCTCAGGTGCCACAGAGGCACCAGCCAAATAGGCTTCAGGTTCAACGGATGAACCAAGGTGACCATCCTGCTCCCCTCTGCCACTGAGGCTGATGGGGCAGACTTAGCTGTTTTAGCCTTCTTGCGGATACGCTCGGCTTCACTTGTTTGCATGGCCCTTTTAATCAGTTTAGGCCTTGATTTGGATTTTTCCTTGGGAGTAGTGACTGGATCGACCTTCTAAGTAGAAGTTCTTTCCACCAAACCAAGCAACCTCCTCATTGGTGTTGACAGAGGAGGTTCATTTAAAGAACTGGGGCATAGAACACCCTATTCCAATATAGGAAATGCAGTAGTAGACAAATAAGGTTGAGTGTTGTAAAGTTTCTATAGGTCCCAAAAGGTTTCCCTAGTGAATTGTTCTAAGCTGTAGAGGGGGGGGGGGGGGGTGAATACAGCTATTTTGAAACTCAACACTCTTTTCTCAATGTTTGTGTATACCATTAACAAGTGTTAATTACAAACAAAGCTTGACTGCGGAAAGGTTCAAGCTGAGATGACAGATACAACAGATTTTAACTAATCTAAGACACACTCAGACTAGATACAATGAATACACTCACTAAGATGAACTCACTGATTTTACAAGACACAGATGGACAGCTTGAATAAGAACAGCTTGGACACACGTTACTGTTTTATTTAAGAAGACTTGCATGCATGGAAAAACACACTTCAATGCACGATCTGAATTTCTCACTCTTGGTTATCTCACAATCCTTAGAAGCTTCCTTTTATACTATCACTGAGAATCTCAGTGAAGTTTCTTCATTGTATGATGAGATAGTGGGATGTCTTTCCAAAAAGACAAAACAACCTTTCTGCACATTCTGATAAAGCAGACTTGTTTTCATGTGGCTGAATCTTTGTCTTTTTCTTTTAGTCTCTGTTGCATAAGGATTTAACCAAAAGAGGAATGTAAACTTTGCATCTTTCTTCTTTTGTTAAGGCCATTTTGATATAAAAAATGGTCTGTCACCCATTTCAAATATCCTCTTTGTCTTCATGTAACAGTAAACAGCGTAGGCAGCTTTAGCATCTTCTGTTTCCACTTTGTCTTCGACTTGTAAACTGATCTTGTAGTCCAAAACAATACATGAGGACTTGGAAACATATTCCATGAAGTGTTTAGCATGTTCACAAAGAACAGAACACTTAGAATCTGTCCAAGCTGGTCAATAGAATAGAGCAGCGTAGACAGTTTATGTCCAGCCTATTCAGCAGACAGAACAGCTTGGACAATCTGCCTTTGTTGCAACGAATGCAACAGGGTAAGCAACTTTGACTTATATTGCAAATCACTTTTCAGGTTTCAATAAGACATTAACAGGCCTTAAATTCTACCTTCAAGTGCATCAAACAGGTTTGATTAAAAAATCTCCCCCAAAGATGTATAGCAGGTTTGACTGAGGCCTTTTTGTGCCTAACAATCTCCCCCTATTGGAAATAATCAGTCTAAGCTGATTTTTATCAATAATCACTATATATTTCTACAATAGATTTTGCTGAAATGAAATTACAACATCAAGGTAAAGTAAAAGATCAGTTTGTGTATATACTGATTTTGATTACATAAACAACACATGTTCTTACAAAAGTACAACTGATGTACTAATGCATATTACAACTGATGTACAATAAAAGTTACAACTAATGTAACAAAGTACAACTAATGTACATAGAAGTTCAACAAGTTGGACTGTTGATGATGGGAGCAAGTAATGGCAAGCCTGCCCAACTGATGGACAACTTCCATTCTTCATCTACTCAGATAGTAGATGGACTTCAAGGCAGTAGTGGCCCTCCTTCTTCAAACATCTCTTCAAGCTGTTCCCTGGTTTCATCCATTTCTTCCATTTAGACTCTTAAGAACATGAAACTGGGATTTTGAAGCTTCCCTCTTTCATAAAAGTCTCTAAGCTGATCCTAGATGGCTGCTCTCCACTTTATGGATTGCCTAAAGAAATTAGCAAGTCTGAAAGCAATAAGCAGTTTGAGACCAACCTTGTGCAAGTCAGATGCTCTTTGGAAGCACTTTTCCTTTGTAAGGGGATCTACAAAAAATACCCCCAGCTCAGATTTTTCAATCAGCTTATCTTCCTCATGTTCCACTCCTTTAGGCAGGTTGTGGTCTACTCCTTTGATTTCCATGGCTACATCACCTTGTTCAATCATTATTAGGAGTTCCTCCAGCTCTGTATCCTTTTTGTTTCTCTTGGCCTTTATCTTGGATGTAGCCACTGAGATACCCTTGATCTATTCTTCTGAGATCAGGCCAATATCCTTCACTCTCTCCATCAACTTTTTGACGTATGCCCTGATAGTCTTAGCTTTTTCAGACTTAGACTTGCTCAGGGCAACTGCCAACCCCACCCATTCTCTGTATCCCATTTGTATAACATCAGTGTATTCATATGCTTCCAGTTCTGGGACTGTAGCACCCATTCTGGTTATTAGTATCTTCCATTGTTTGCCTTTTCTTGAGATGGGAACAACTTTGACAATTGGTTCCCTGGCAAGTCAGCTGTCAGCATCATCATAGAACTTTTTCCTTGCCAGGTTGTCAAAGTGATTCTTGGCTCTTGAAGAGGAGGATGCTTCCTTGGACTTGGTCACTGAGACCTGAGCACCCTGTTCCTTTTCACTTTCCTTTTCTGCCACTGACTCCTTAGCAACCTCGAGCAATTTTCTTTGCACATCCAAATAAGGCATTTTAACTTTGTATGCCTCTTTGAATGCAAAGGATCTAGCAGCTTTGGCAGAGCCTTCTTCCTTCTTTAGTCATTCAATAGAGACACCCATTTCTTAAGCTCATTCCTTGTCAAACTTTAGCTGTGCAGCTCTTAGATGGTCAGGGTCTACAGATGCTTTCTTCTTTCCTTTAGCTGTTATAGTTGGAACAGCTTCAGGAGCCTCTTCCTCTTCTTCGTCTTCCTGAAGAATCAGATGCCTCCTTCTGCTTGGCCTGCCACAGGAATGGATTCCTCCGCCTTAGTTTGTGCAAGGTTTGGAGATCCAGCCTGAGCACCTTCAGTGTGATGGGAGACATCCCCAGTGGGACCTGTTTGTGATATACCTGCTGCTTGACCAACAAATGCTGATTTCTCCTTAGAAGGAGAAGAAGATTTCTCCCCCTTTGACTTTTTCTTTGAGGCAGATAACTTCTCCCCCTTTGAAGGAGATGGCACAGAGCCTTCAACATGCGGTCTTCCTGGAGAAACAAATTCAACAGGCTCAGCAGCAGTTTTGGCAGTAGGTTTGGGGCCAACCAGGCTATGCACTAAGAAAGCCAGATTGTCCTTAACCTCTACAAGCTAGGTAAGGCAGGTCTGAAGAGAGGTAGATTGAGAATCAACAATAGAGGACAACTTTGAGAGGTTTTCTCTATCAGAAGCTGTGAACAACAAACTCTGAAGCCATGCAAGATGTAATTTAAGAGAGTCTTGCACATCAACAAGGTTTGATGACACAAAATTGGACAGAGAGACAATGAGAGTGTTTAAGATGGCCAATGTAGAGGGAAGGGTAGTAGTGAAAGTGGTGAGGAGAGTGGAAAGCTGTTGGGAGATAGCTATCATGGAGGACACAGAGTCCTGTTGAGTGAAAAAGGATAGAGGAGAGAGTAGTGGAGATATTTTGCAGCTGTGCAGTGAATGCAAGCAGCTGTGTGGACTGATCAGCTTGAGAGGGGTTGGAAAGGAATTCTTGAACACATCAAAGAATCCTTTGAGCTGTGCAGACACAGAGTTTGAGATTATTGATGGTAGGGAGGTCATGGAATTTTCCAAAGAACCAACTTTGTTGGTCAGCAAAGAAAGCTGATCCTTTAAAGGAATATCTTTGGGGGATGGAGGAGTATGGGTGGACTGTTTGGATTGTGTAGATGGTGAGGAATGAGAATGGGATGAGGATGAGGCAGGTGTTTGAGGATGTGAGGGAGAAGGTAGGGTTACTTTTGAAAGAAGTTCCGTAGCCTGGGCATAAGTAAGATGGCCCAGTTTGGAAGGGTCAATGGATCCTTCAGCAGTGGCTGTAGCTGCTTCATCAGGAGATGGGGTAGGAGATGGTGGCCTTTCAGATGCTTTTTGTTTTGCATCACCCTCATCAAATCCTGGGGTGGTTCCCTCAACATCACCTTGGTTTAGAGGTGCCTCATCATGGGGAGATGTGATGTGCATTTCAACATTAGTAGTGGTGAAACCTGCTGATGGAATTTGCATTTGAGGTGCAGCCTCACCAGAGGGATGGTCTATTCCCTGTGGTTCATTAGCTTAGGAGGTTGGTCCTTCAGCAGCTGTTGGGGGTACAACAGCTGTATCACTAGGAGCAGAAGTTTGAGGCTGATCTACTGGATGGTCTAGTCTAGCAGGTTTGGCACCTCTTGCATACTCAGGTTGTGTAAGAGAAGTATGAAGTGGAGACTGTGTGGACTCAGTGTGGAGTGGAGTGAACTCCTGTCTTTCAATATGTACAACCGGTTCCTGTTGGGAGGAACCAGAGGGTCTAGGCTGACTCAGGGTGGACTCATGTTGGAGTGAAGCCTGCTCCAATGATGCTGGCTTCCCCCAAAATAGGAGAGGCAGCATAGGTTGCTTCTTTTTCAACTGACCCTTGTGGAGAAGAGTCAGAGGGGCAGGATTGGGTAGGTGGTTTCTTCCTGGCTAGTGATGTTCTCCTGGAGTATTGTGACAGTGTGGGTGATTGAGCAGAAGTAGCAGGGAATTGTGTTTGGACTGGTGGTGAGACTGGGTCAGAAACAGGGGGGTTAGCCTGTTCCATGGTCTCAGGTGCTACAGAGGCACCAGCCACAAAGGCTTCAAGTTCTGCAGATGAACCAGGGTGAGAAGCCTGCTCCCCCTCAGCCATAGAGGCTGACAGGGCAGGATTTGACTTAATTGTTTTTGCCTTCATGCGGACTGGCTCAGCTTTAGTCGATTCCAGGACCCTTTTTACATCTTTAGTCTTGGATTTGGATTTTCTAGTGGGAGCAGTCACTGGATCCACCCTCACAGTAGAGGGTCCTTCCACCATATCAAGCAACCTCCTCGTTGGTGTAGACAAAGGAAGCTCATTTGGGAGTACAGGGGTGTAGAAAGCTCTATTCCCAATCACTGGGAATGCAGCAGTAAGTAACAAAGGCTGAGAGTTATATAGATTCTCACCACAGACATGCTTGAAGATGAGGCTCAGAAACCATGGGTATCTAACAGCAGTTGGACGTGTTTCCTTCTGCACCAGGTTCCTCATGTTCATGAAAATCCACTAAGCCATGTTTAGAGTAGTCCCATCTACAAGCTGTAGGATTATTGGGATTTCATCACGGCTGAGCTGGTCAAAGGAATCAACTTTGCAGTTGAAGCACATTACCACATAGGCAAACAAGAAGCTTTAAGTAGGTGATAGATCCTTTATGAACAGTGTGGCTTTAATTTTTGGCTCTGCTACACCACAGAAGCGTAGGAAGTTTCCCATTTTATCATTTTCAGGCTGTGATTGGTCATACGTTTCAGCCACAGGGAGATGAAGAGCTTCGGTGATAAGACCAGTAGTGATCTGAATGGTCTGAGTCCCATTGAGAATGGTTCCCCTAATGATTTTGGTTGCTGGGTCATAGGCACAGGTGTACCAAAATTCATAAACCATCTCCTGGTACAAGACACCAGGAGATGCAGTTATGGCATAGTGTAGAGGGTGAACCTTCATAAACTCCACCATATTCTCATAACATTTCCCCACATAGTTCTTGGGAATGGTTAGGGTTGCTATGTAGTTAATGGGTTCAGTGTTAGCATCGTGGTAATAGAAGGATGTTTTTGAACGTCCTTACTAACGTATACTGGGAGCAAAGGGTGGTTTTGATGAGCCATTTTGGAGTAGTTGAAATATGAGTTCTGGACACTTAGTCAAGTTTAGGGTTCTTTGGGAGTTATGGTAGCAGTAGAGAAAGAAGAAGATGAAACAGTAGAGGAGGTATTTATAGGATTCGTATGTGAGTGGGTAGGAGAGAGAAAGGTTTGGGCGGTTCATTTGAAATGTTCTTTAACAGAAAACGGAACGGTTGTCCATGTCAGAACGGTTGTCAGACCACTTGAACCTTTATATTCACTAACACACGTTAACAGACATTATCCATAGATAATTAAGTTAAATAAATACAAAAATTAAGTAACTTAATTATGAAGAAAGGTAATTAAAACTGATGTTCTAAGCTGGTGGTCAAACCTGTGATGAGCAGGTTTCATCATAGATTGTTCACTCCTCAAGCTGTTCATTCAACCTGTGCAGCTATGCAAGAACAGGTTGTGTTCCATAGCTGACCAGGTTATAAGACAATGTCTTGTGTGACAGATTGAGAGAGTGAGCAGGTTGGAGGTTAGATAAACAGACCAGGTTTGAAGTGAAAACTGATGGTGTCAACCTGTTATACGCTCAAGCTGTTCAAGTTTTATGAAAATTGGCTAAGTGTAGAACATGCATAGCCTGTTCTGTCTAAGCTGTTCTGAGAAACTTGAGCAGTGTGAGACATATAATGCCTTAGAACATTTAGGACACTTAGTCACTTTTATTTAACATGACCAACTTGCTTACAAGATAATTAAACCTGTTTTCATCAAGAGGCTTGGTGAAAATGTCTACAAGCTATTCATCTGTGGAAATAAAACTTACCTCCACATTACTTTTCTGGATGTGATCCCTGATGAAGTGATGTCTGACTTCTATATGCTTTGTTCTGGAATCAAATACTAGATAGTTGGAGATGGCTATAGCACTTGTATTATCACACAGAATAGGAGTCTTCCTATATACACGGCCATAATCTTCAAGCTGATGCTGCATCCACAGAATCTGCCCACAGCAGCTTCCAGCAGCAATATACTCAGCTTCAGCAGTAGAAGTAGAAACTTAATTCTGCTTCTTGCTACACCAACTTATCAACTTACCACCAAGGAGTTGACACCCACCTGTTGTGCTTTTTTTTTGTCTAGCCTGCAGCCTGCAAAATCAAAATCTGAATATCCTGTTAGCTCAAGACTTGAGTCTTTGGGATACCAAACACCCAAACCTGGTGTACCCTTAAGGTATCTGAAGATTCGTTTTACAGCAGCTAGATGTGATTCTTTAGGATCAGCTTGAAACCTAGCACCTAAACAGGTATGAAACATAATATATGGTCTACTAGCAGTTAAATATAGCAAGCTCCCAATCATGCCTCTCTAAGCTGTAACTGAAACAGCTTTGCCACTGGCATCTGCATCCAACTTTACATTGGTTGCCATTGGGGTTTTGATAGGAGAACTTTGATCAAATTTAAACTTATTCAAAAGATCAAAAGTGTAGTTTCTTTGATTTATGAAAATTCCATTTGAGGTTTGCTTAACCTGTAATCCTAAAAAGAGAGTAAGTTCTCCCATCATACTCATTTCATATTTTGATTTCATGAGTAATGAAAAATTCTTGCATAACTGCTCATTAGTAGAACCAAATATTATGTCATCCACATAAATTTGAACAAGCATAATATCAGACTTCACCTTCTTTATGAACAGTGTGGTATCCACTTTACCTCTCGAATAACCATTGCTCTTAAGAAAATCAGTTAGAGTGTCATATCAGGCTCTAGGGGCTTGTTTTAGACCATAGAGGGCTTTGTCCAACTTATAGACAAAATTTGGATGATGTTCATTTTCAAAACCTGGAGACTATTTGACATACACTTCTTGTTGCAGCTTTCCATTCATAAATGCACTCTTTACATCCATTTGAAATACCTTCATACTCTTGTGGCCAGCATACGCTAGAAACAAACGAATTGCCTCTAACCTGGCCACTGGAGCAAATGTTTCATCATAGTCAATGCCTTCTTCCTGTCTATAGCCCTGAGCAACCAATATTGCCTTATTTCTAATAACATGACCTTGCTCATCCATTTTGTTCCTGAAAACCCATTTGGTGCCAATTATTGTTTTTCCTTTAAGAGCAGGGACCAACTTCCATTGAGCTCTTTTTGCATGGCAGTGATCCAATTGGCATCTTTCACTGCTTCTTCCACTTTCTTAGGCTCCATTAGGGACATAAAACTCAAAAACATAAAAAACTTTCCTAAGCTGTCACACCTTGTTTGCACCCCTTTGTTGATTTCACCAATTATTTGATCATTTGGGTGACACCTGATCCACTTAGGATCTTGCCTCAATTAAGATTCTCCTGAGTTATTTGCATCATCAACAAGTCTTGTTGAGCAGCTTTCAAGATTTTCAGACACACTAATATCTTGAGCCTGTTTACTTGTTGAGCATGACTCTCCATTGTTGAACATATCTGCAGAGGATCCAGGAAAATCTGACATTGATTGGTTAAGGACATGATGTTGTAAATATGTCAATACACTTATTCACATAAGGTGTATCAACATAGTCATCATCATGTCCATCATGATTAACAAGTTCCACTCTAGATGTAGTGGAAGCTTTTGAGTCCTTTTCTTCATGAATGGAATGCATGAGATCATCAAAGCTGAAGTCTTATGAAACTGATTCAGGAACAACTTTGGTGGAAGCACTCCTTGACTCTTCAAAGATGACATTGATAGATTCATCTATCACCTTTCTTTTGTTGTTGTATACTTTGTAGGCTTTAGAGATAGCAGAATATCCAACAAACACACCTTCATCAGCTTTGGGTTCAAATTTTGCCAACTGATCCCTTTGATTTAGAATGAAGCAGGGATATCCAAACACATAGAAATAGCTAATATTTTCCCTTCTCCCTTTGATTTAGAATGAAGCAGGGATATCCAAACACATAGAAATAGCTAATATTTTCCCTTCTCCCTTTGATTAACTCATAGGGAGTCTTGTTGGACCTTTTTACCACCAAGGATCTGTTTTGAGTGAAGCAGGAAGTGTTGACAGCTTCAGCCCAGAATGATGATGGTAAACCTGATGCACATAGCATAGTTCTAGCAGCTTCAATGAGAGTTCTGTTTCTCCTTTCAGCAACTCCATTTTGTTGTGGAGTTCTTACTGCTGAAAAGTTCTGTGAGATCCCTCTTTCTTCACAGAAGTCCTCAAGAGTATTGTTTCTGAATTCAGTACCATGATCACTTCTAAGCTTCTTAACTTGAGCAGAGTTCATCATTTCCATCTTTTTGATAAATCCAATGATTTCTCTAGCAGCCTCTCCTTTACTCTTTTGAAAGATCACCCATGTATACCTGGAGAACTCATCAACCATTACTAGAGTGTATCTTCTACCTCCTATACTTGGGACACTGACTGGTCCAAACAAGTCCATGTGGATTAAGAAGAGAGGAGTATCAATAGAGAAATCGTGCTTAGATTTAAAAGATGTTTTTCTCTGCTTGCCTTTCTCACAAGCTGTGCAGAGTTTATCCTTAACAAAGGTTATAGAAGGCAAACCTGTTACCAACTCTTTCTTAAAGAGTTTGTTGATATTCTTGAAGCTTAGGTGTGATAGCCTATTGTGCCATAACCAGTTCAGGTCTGCATTGCTTCTTGAGATAAAGCAGGTTTCAGTTGTGGGCTCAGCAGATTTCATGTCCACAACATATACACCTTTCTTCCTTTGTGCACACAGCACAACTTTGCCTTGGGGATCCAATATAAAACCATGGTGCTCATCAAAGGTAACCTTGTAGCCAGCATCACACAGTTGACTTATGCTTACAAGGTTATGTTTTAGCCCAGACACATTGGCTACCCATTTGAATACAATACCACCAGCTTGAAGCGTTCCATATCCTTCTGTGGATCCCTGTACATTGTCACCAAATTTGACTTTTGGCCCTTTTTCAGGCCAGAGATCACTCAGCAGATACTTACAACCTGTCATATGTCATGAGCAGTCACTATCCAAGTACCAACCCTGGGATGCTTGTTTGTCCTGCAGAGTGTCATGGGAAAATATTAGTTATTTTTAGGGGAACTCATCATAGGGATAAGTTCTCCTACTTCATCAACATTTGTTGATGGACCAGTGATATGCACACTAATTTTCCCTATTTGGATTGTATCAGCTTGGATACTATCCTCATTGACTACGTTACTTCCAATACTGCTTGTTTTTGCAATGATGGAACTAGCAGAGTCAACAGGACTCATGTCCTCATTTTCAGGACAGTCTTTGGCCATATATGTCTTCTTCCAACACTTATAAGATTTTCTCTTTTTAGCCTTTTTGGAAGAAGAACCGCCAGAAACATATTCTGAATTATTTTTGTTGATCCTATCAGCAGGTTTAGCAAACTTATTACTGTTTTTAGAAGAATCAACAGTTTGGGTGGAACGCATAATGGTAACAGCTTTGCCTGTATCTTCTTTCCTCTTTTTAGGAGGACAGATATCAAATAAAGGGAGTTTGATTGGCCTTTAACCTTCCACAGGTTTGGGAAACTAATTCCCAAATTTCTCAGGTTGAGCAATGGCTTTGCCTTTTCCCTTACTGAGATATGATGGATGTTGCCTATCAACATAATCACTGCTTTTGGTTTTGAAAGACTTACCTTCATTTATAACCAATTTTCCACTATGATTGAAAAACTTATTTGAAATCACAACAGATTTACTTTCAACATAAGACTTACCCCTATTGAAAGCAGGTTGCTTACCTTTTGTAAACTTTTTCTCAAAATGGTCAGCATCAAAAGGATTAACAGGTCTCTTACCTCTCTTGTCAATAGGTTTAAAGTCCACAGCTGCAGCTCGAGCTTGTTTTACTTTCTTTTGCTTGTGTGAAGCAGCTGAGCACTTAGCAGACTGATTTGATGGAGAACACATTCCATCATCAGCTTTTGGAGATTTTTCACACAAGCTGTCGGTATTTGTAGGCCTGACAAAACTATTTGTTGAGACTAGCTTACCATTCACTTTCTAGATGAAAGTTCTTGGAAGCTCACCAAGAGTGGATAAGTCATTTTTCAGATTATTTATCTGAATAATTGAAGCTGCTTTGTCAACATCCCCTCCTAGATAGGATTGGATTTGAGCAGGGATCTGTTGACTGATACAATAGCTGACTTTTTGTGCAGATTGACACCAAGAGTCAATAACTGTTAGTGCATCCTGTGTGACCATAGCAGTCTAAGTATAGATGATATTTAGTATTATTCAATTTGTTAGTAATTGCATATTAATACGTATTTGATATATGTTTGTTATATGCTTGATATATGTTTGATATTCATTGTATATATATGTTTGAACTTGGTTGTAATTGATGTTTTACAATAAGTTCAAACATAAGTTCAAAGGTAAGTTCAAACATATGTTCTAGAACAAGTTCAAAGACAAGTTCTAGAATAAGTTCAAAGGCTATGGTTCGAACTTATGGTGGACAAGTTCGTGGGCTTGGGCCCTTCTCGAACTTGTCCAAGGCAAGTTCGAATCAGGGGTTATAATTAACTGTTAATCCATTTTAATTAACAACTTTGGCAGAGAATTATAGTAGAGTGCGATTACGAACTTGCAGAGGTATTTGTGACACCCTTGCCACATCAACCACCATTTACAAAACACCCAGGATTAATCATCAAACACAATTACATAATGATCTGATAACCTAGTTTAAGTGCGGAAGCATTAAAATACATAAATAAAGTAACGCAACAGTGACAAACACCCTACGGTGCTACAAGGTACCAAATCTAAGTCTACATACCCAATTAAATTATTACAACATCCATAATATATTACATTACTCTCCCAAAGCAAAATTACCGATTTAGTAGTAGGAATCTTCCAAGAACTTCACACACGACCTAACTAGAAGGCCCGGCAGCAGACTTTCCTTTTCCTGTAAAAAGTAAAGCAACTGAGAGGAAAGCTAATGCTTAGTGAATACACAGATTACGCATTTTATAAATCTTTATGAAGCCTTAAGGGTAACACCGAGACAAACATCGTATACCCTCTTCGTACAACAAGTACGGAACCAGAGCCGCAGCCCCTTCGAGCCCAAAGCTGGGCATAAAACATACCATCTGAGACAAACGTACGATCGGGGATGACATACTGCCTACCAGAACCTCGGAGGGATCAACTCCAGGTCATATAGCGCAGTAACATCAGAGTAATTGATGCGACCCACCGGTCCATCACTAGATGCACAACAATTGAACGGACATGCAACAAGTATGAATGTGCATCTAAATCTACGCAAGTTAGTAGAATTCCAAACAATAAATGAAGCAACAGGTCTTAGCAGGCAAAGCTAACATAAAACAGATATAAACAAGCGAAATCTAATGTATTCACAGTGGGTGCGTAATTAAACTTCAATTAATATTATTTCTCCTCGGGCTTTCAACCAGATCCTCAATGTACCCCACTGTGGGTTAAACAACACCACAAGGGACCTGTTCAATCAGTTGCAACAATTTCTTGCGTCAAAAACTGTTTAATATCGTGAAACCAAGTTTTATAAGTTTTGCAATATTTTTCCCCCATTCCGGATCCATGTCCAAATGCGAACTACAACTAAGTTTGAACCCAACTCAGGTTCAAACCTTATCCTTTGAATAACTTTTGTTATTTTATGTGTTGTCTATGGGTTTTATTCAAAATATTCAAGTTTAGAAAGTAGGTTTCAAATTTGGGCATTAAATTCGAATCCTATGCATTAAATTCGAGCTTGTGGACAATTATATGCATCAAATTCGAATATATGAGACTAAATTCGAACCCCTTTCGAATTTAGGGCTAAACTCGAACCCATTAGGGTTAAATTCGAACCCCCCCCCTTCGAATTTAAGGGTTAAAGTCGAAGACCATGTTCTTAAATTCGAATATATACTCGAATTGAGTACCAAAATCGAGTTTGTTCTTGCATTTCGACTTTGTTCATCTTTACAGCTTTAAAACATGCATTTCTAAGCCTAAAATCACGGATATGTCATGTATTAAGCCTAGTTTCGATTCTATTACACATACTCTAACATATTCTAGTTAAAACTCAAGCAAAACTAGCTTTATTCATGCAGGAAATGACAAACTCGAATTTCATGTCTTCAAAACCGAATATAGAAACTTAAAAGAGTCGATTCTTACCTCAAATTCGTACGAAATCAATAATGCAACTGTATAATGTTGTAGTACTCCTCGAGATCTTTCCGATGACGTATAGAACTAGATAATCGGCCGGTCGGTTTGTGTTGGTACACCCTGTGTGACGATAGCAGTCTAAGTAATCTAGCATTGTGGTTTAAGTAATATTCAAAGTATTGGGAATTAATGAGTATTTGATATATGTGTTTAATATGTTTGATTGTTATTGATTGTATGTTTGAACTTGATGTAACGTATTACAAGAATTTCAAACATAAAGTTCAAAGATAAATTCAAGCATAAGTTAAAAACATAAGCTTCAATACTAAGTTAAATAGGTGAAAGAGTAAATTCGAATTCACTAAGGATTGGCATTCGAATCTATGACAGATTCGAATGTATTCCTTAAGCAGATTCGAATGTACATCAAGAAGCAGATTTGAATGTACATCAAGAGGCAGATTCGAGAATGTCAAGGGGACAAACTCGAATGGGCCTTGGGCCTGATTCGAGTTTGGCCCATGGCAAACTCGAATGAGCCTCTATAATTAGGGATAGACTCGAATCATTAGAAGACTTTTGCAAAATTCGTGAGGAATTAAGCAAATAGGCGATTTAGAGTTTATCAGTTAATTGTGTGTTCTTTCGGAGAGAATCATCTAGTAGGTGCGTTCGTGTTCGTTCGTACAGCTCGTTGATAGTCTCCGTGTTACGAGTGAGAGTTGTTTCCGTCAACCCGTTAACGAGGATTCCGCACTCGTTGACGGTCTCGTGTCTAGATAGATCCGTAGTGGTAGACCTTACAAGTGGTATCAGAGCCTAAGGGGTGTTCTTCCTGTTCATCCTAGGTTTCTTGACGCTTTTGGACGGTTATTCTCTCAATTTTTGGTGTTTTTCGACCTTAACAACTTGGGATCCGAGAAATACTTTGGTGTTTTTCACGTTTTTGATCGAAATCAATATTTTTCTTTGTAAAAATATTGATTTAATCTAAAAAACGTTAAAAAATCAAGGTATTAGCCGTTTTTCGAGTTTGCGGTGCTCGAATCTATTAGGAGTAATTAGGGTTTTTCTTAGTCTCGAGTCTAACCAAAAATCCGCTCCTTTCGAGTTTACTTTCGAGTGTTTCGAGTTTAACGTGTTCGAGTTTAATTCGAGTTTAGGCTAGAGTCGAATAGGAGCTTCGAGTTTGCTGGGATTCGACTTTGACTGCTTCGAGTTTGCTTGGACTTTCGAATTTGAGACTTTCGATTTTGAGATCTTCGAATTTGTCTACCATTTCGACTTTAATTGAATTTCAGAACTTAATCGAATTTAATCCCAAATAGGCTTAAACTTAATTAAATTCGAATTTATCTAAATTCGAAAGAATTAGCTTAAATTAATTTCGAATTAAATTTATTAAGTTAAAATTCAATTACTTTTGAAACAATGACAAATTGTAAGGTCTACCACTACGAGATCTATCTAGACGCGGAGCCGTCAACGAGTGCGGAATCCTCGTTAAAGGGTAGACGGAAACAACTCTCAACTACGAAACACGGAGACTATCAGAGGCTGAACGAACGACACACGAACGATCCTACGAACTGATTCTCTCCGAAAACGCACTAACGCTGATGATAAACTCGAGATCGCTTTATGCTTAATCCCTCACGAATTCTGCAAAAAGTCTGATAATATCTCGAGTCTATCCCTAATTATAGACCCTGATTCGAGTCTGTTATGGGCCAAACTCGAATCTGGCCCAAGGCCCATTCGAGTTTGTCCACAATGACACTCTCGAATCTGGGCTAATTCGAATCTAGGGCTACATTCGAATCTATCACAGATTCGAATGCCAAGCCTTAAATAATTCGAATCTAACTTATTTACTTAAACCTCTAAGTTGAAACTTATGTTGTAACCTTATGATTGATTTTATCTTTGTACTTTATGTTTTAACTTCTTGTAATACGTTACATCAAGTTCAACCATACAAACATTAATAAATATCAACCATATATAAACATATATAACAAACACTTGCTAAAATCACAATGTAGGATCACTTAGACTGCTATCGTCACACAGGATGTACCAACAGACTCCCCCTTGACGATAGCTTCTAATAATTCACACATTTGACTTAAGAACTTTGATTATTTATTGATTCAGACTACTTCCAGCATACAAACCTTTTTCAACACATACTTTGACTACATTTTCATATTTCCTAGCTTCACTAGCCATATGTGTATCACTAGAAATCTTACATGCATGCAAAATATGAAGATCTTCTCTGGAAAGGTTTACAAGGTGAAGAGGATCGTAAACTCTAAGAATAACGTTTTCTTCAAAGTCTTCCATGACCGCTTCTCCCGTCTCAGTGTCAGCATACCACCAATGTAGATTCTTCAAGACATTATGTGGCATAGGCTTGAGAGGCACCTTCCTAAGACACCTAGCTGGTTTGTAGTGAATCCTCATCCAAGGTCGTCCAATTAGAGGATCGATACGTGAAGGATCTTCTACTCTTCTCCCAACCATTGGACTCAGTCGCTCAAATTTCCTTGATCTTCCCTCTTTTCTTATGATTCTTGCAATTACGTCCGCGTAGGGATCATTGCCAATGTTAATCAGATCTTTCCATGCTAGCGCTGTGATTTCGATCTTTGGCAGTGAATTGAAAGCTTTTAAAGTTCGCCTCAGGTACTGGAGCCCGTCTTTCCTCTTAATTATGAATAGCTGCAGTTCGCGATCAAAGAACCAGCTTAATATGCGAGCAGACAACTTCCCAGTACCCGACACTCTCATTTTCTTCTTAAGCTCTAACTCCTTCTGTTCAGCCCTGAACCATAACTTTCGTTTCTCTTCATTTGATAGCTCTCTAGCAGGTTCTTCTGTTGATGGCTGAGCATTCAACGCAGCATTCACTACATCTACGTTGACAATATTATTCCTATCTATCATGTATGTATCCGTGATAGGATTCTGCTTTACGACGATCTCATCGGCTTCATCATCCTCATCAGCACATACTTCGTCATCTGATTGCCAGTCAACTATCTCTTCTGGCAAAAACTCACCTTCTTCTAGCTCTTCGTCTTCATAATCAAAACCTAAATCCAACGGATCATCATCAAGATCCATAAGAGCATCGATCATCTCACTAATTTAAAAATCTGTCGGCTTAGATGAACTCGATTCTCCTACTTCTCCTCCTGCTAGACTAGCCTCCCCCTGAGATTGAGCAGTCTGAGCAGTAGAAAAATCTACTGGCTCATTCTGACTTCTAGGGCTGGGATCATTGCCTTGGTTGTCTTGATTATCATCATCTGTCGGCCTCTGTACTGCCTGATCTCGGAACGATGTCTCCCCCTGAGCTTGTAAATTTTTCATTAACTGCTCAATTAGGGAGCGCATCGACCTTATCTCAGCTGCCTGATCGCAGACAAACGTTTTCAATTCAACGTTCTCTTCCTGGACTTGCTCCACAATCATCTTTAAATCGGCATTTTATTTATCCATATTGGCATTATGAGACTGAATTTCTCCGATCGCCTTTGTTAGGCCTAAGATTTGGACATGCTGGAAGTCAACGCGAGCTTTAAGCTGCAGAAATCGTTGATTGTCGGCATATGATGATGGGGTTGATGGAATGGACTGTATCGGAGATGGGCGGATTGGTGATGGAATATATGGTTCATGTTGAGGTGGTGGTGGTGGGATGGTGGCTTGAGGTTCTTGAGATTGAGGGATTTGAGATTGTTGAATTTCCGGTTGTGCTTCAGATGCTGAGGATGATCCTTGCATAAACCTGTGACGCTTGGCCCTTTGCCGAGTCACTAAGGGAGCAATCTCTTCTTCTTCGAAATCTGATTCATCGGATTCTCTTGTTACTCTCCTCCTTGAAGCTTCTTCATTAACGACCAACCTTGATCCATACGTTCCAATTTGAACTGTTGGTTCAGTCGATACTGACTCAGGAGGCTCAACCTCTAACTCCTCTATCTCTTCCGATTCTGTTGCAGATGATGACAAAACATTATCAGCCTGCTCTGGCTCATACTCTTCAACATCTCTCAACACATCTTCCTCTCCTTCTGGAGGCTCAAGTAGTTCACCCACTAACGCGGCAGCTACATCTTCATTAGCATGAGGACCTGTCTCCCAGATTTCATTAAGAGTTTGGCATAATTGTTCTGCGTCGCTTGGAACATTTGAAGGCCCGGCTTCCTGCACCTCTGGTTGCTGACTCGTAGAAGGCCTAGACGCCTGAGTTTGACTCGTGGATGGCCTCTGTCTTCGCCTTTGAGCACGCGGTGGCTGTTGTTGTTGTTGTTGTGGCTGTGGTTGTCTTGGTTGAATTTCAACTTCCCCTGCCTAGTTGGCAACATCTGGGGCTTCAAAGTTCCTATCCAAGATTGCTCCAAATAACGGACCCTCAACTGGAACAGCCAACCTTCCTCTGTGCGAGGAACAGTCAGCGAAGATCCTTTTATCCATAACAGCAACGCTTTGAATGTCATTCGACGGAGGCAGATTTGGCAAGAAGTGCCTTATAAGCATCATGATGAATCGTGGATATAGCAGGAACTGTTGATTATCTGGAGCTGTGATCTGGTGAACAAATTCGGAGAAAAAGATTTCTGAGAAACTGTATGGGCGATTATACACCATCGCAACTATCCCAGACTGGATCTTCGCAACCATATAGTCAAATCCTGCTTTCTTTGGTGCAAAGCATACCATAAAGACGTGAGCAAGAAATCTCCACTGTCCGATTAACCCGCTCTTCATATAGGACACCTTCGTCACATCGAGACTGTAACCCATTCTCTGAAAGGCCGCTTGCCTTATATTCAGAGGAAACTCAATTGGTCCAGACTCTTCTTCTTGTGTACCCAGCTGCAACACCTGACGCAGCATATCCGCCGAAAAGACTAGCGGTTGCCCAGCAATGCGAGTTCGTAGCACTGTCGGGGTGACCGAGCAGTCTACTTGGAGATGATCATAAAATTGACGGATATATGGTAAGACGAGCTGAACATTATGAGACAACGCAAAACCTATCCTAGATTCTACTAGGAAATCAAGCTTTTGTCTGAATCCCTGCGCCTCAGGGAGATTATGATCAGGATGAAGGACCATATTCTGCTTAGGCACAAAAGCTCGTACAGCCATTTCTGCACAATAAACAAACTATTAGATTCATTAAAAATCAATAAACTTGTTTAAATTCAAATCTGTTTTATTTTGAACTTGTTTAAGTACAAAATCTAACACAATTAAATTTCCACAAGTTTAATAAAATTTAAATTAAATAATGCAAATAGAAGACAGATTCGAATGAAACATATTCGAATGTAACAGATTCGAATAAGTCCCTTTTCGAGTTTGATGACAGATTCGAATGTCCTGGTCCTCTTGAGTCTAATGACAGATTCGAGACACCTCAGGAACAGATTCGAACCACCGACTCTATTCAAACACCAAATCTCTTGATTTTAACCTTTTTGGACTTAGAAAATTACATTCATTAGTCCTAATAGTTACTAATCACATATATGTGCCTTTAATTTGACTATTTATCGGTCCAAACTTGGTAATTTTGTAAAAACCCTATTTCGACCCTTAAACCTTCAAAAATCGATGATTTTGCCTAAAATGGTGTATAAAACTACATGAATCTTGTACAATCAAGTTGATTATACCTAGATACAGGAGTAGAATCGAACTCTTTAGCTATAAACTCGACGGATTGTCGTATATATGAGATACGGTAGACTCGAGGAATAGATTCGAGATCGCCGATATAGATTCGAGGAAGTAGATTCGAAAACAGTAAGTATTAAATGACTTCACTGTTGACCTATATATACTACCAACCTTCGAATCTAAGGCCAGACTCGAATCTACTGACAGATTCGAAGCTTTCCCAATTCGAGTCTGTCCTAAACTCGAAAACACCAAACACTTAGAAAAATTTCGAAAATATTTGAAATAACTTCAACTTTTTCAACCTTTTTCTACGGTATTGTGTAACAAGATAAACTATGCCCAATCTTTTACCCTAAGCACAAGATATATCACGCAATGTTTATTTTATCCAACTTTGAATGCACCCTCAGTAATTTTTGTCCTTTTACTTAAGTAAAAATTAAACTAAAATAAAATAAAATAAAATAAACTAAGGTAAAATAAAATTAAATTAAATTAAAAGTTTGACCAAAAATTTAATCTAGACTTAAGCTATACTTATAAAATTTACAACCTAAGCTAAATACTAAACAGAATCTTTTTGAGGAGTATAGTCTAAGAAAGGTTCAATCAGATAGCGATGTCTGAAACTTACTTTCAGTACTTAAACTTTCACACTTAGGAATTTTTGATTCCTTTGATTGTTTGTCGTGACATACCTATTTAGCTAATTGTTGGTATTTTACCCCTTTAAACATGCTACATATCGGAATATCTCTTGGCATTTTTATTTGTCATGAAATTATCTTACGTGACTCAGACATAGACATACTTTTATGATCAAGGCACACAAACAAAGATTCTAACTTGTTGGTATTTGCAAACTTTCTTTAAAAGACAAACATCGGACACAGGTCTGTATTTTCATACAACAAAGTGTCTTAGTTTGACTTAAGGTTTATTTTTAAAGTTAGCAAGACAGTGGTGACAGGTCTGTACTGACGTACAACATAGCGACATATCTGCTAACCCGAATCTAAACAGAGGCAACAGGTCTGTACTTACGTACAACAAAGTTACATGTTTTCGACTCTCAATTTCATATGATTTTTCTATTCTTTCCATTTTTAAGATGTATTTGATGTTGTTATACATCCCCAGAAAGTCTGCATACCTCATTTAGACTCAAAGTTTGTATGTCTTGTACATTAAAATTAAGACCGATTGGTCGTACATCTAAGCTATTGACACGCTTGACTTTTTCTAGAATATTTTTTTAGCCTTGAGATTCCCTATATGTATTATGCCTACCAACACATCAAACTAAATAAAGTATAACACTTAGAATTTAGTTGCATTATGTGTGAAAGCCTAAACACTTAGAGTTTGTAATGACTGTGCTAATTTTCGTCACTTTGAACCTATATATCTAAGACTTAACTCTTTTTCTGATATTCTCTTTTTTTTATGATTTTCTCTCTTTTTTTCTTTTGTTTTTCATAAGAAATAGCAATAAAATAAGATAACCTACTAACTTACTAAAAATAGAAACTTACTAAAAATAGAAACTTACTAAAGACAGAAACTTTCCTAAATTAGCAGACTACTGTAAAGTAAGAAATACTATGACTATAAAAGAAAATAAGCTACTACTACTAAGGTCAAATTACTCTGGGTTGCGCATTCCATTCAGTTGAATTAAATACTCAAACCGTGACTTATCAAATGCTTTGGTAAATAAATCTGCATTATTATCTTCTGTTGCCACTTTTACCAATTTGATTAAGTTCTTTTCAGCACAATCACGAATAAAATGATGCCTAATGTCTATGTGCTTTGTTTTGTTGTCTTTAACTGGATTATTCGTTATAGCAATTGTAGATTGATTGTCTATCCTAATGGGAGTTTGAGTGTAAGCCAAACCGTAATCCCGCAATTGTTGTTGTATCCACAGAACCTGTGAGCAGCAAATACCAGCAGCAACATACTCGGCCTCGCACGTTGACACGGCTACCGATGTTTGTTTCTTGCATTGCCAGGATACCAATCTCCCTCCTATGAACTGACAACCTCTAGTTGTTGATTTGCGCGTCAAGCTGCATCCTCCGTAGTCAGAATCCGTGAACGCCTCCAACTCTAGATCTCCCTCCGCGTGATACCAAAGTCCCAGCTTCAGTTTCGACTTGAGGTATCGTAGATCCGCTTCACAGCTTTCATGTGCATCTCCTTCGGATTAGCTTGAAACCTAGCACAAATACACACAGCAAACATAATGTCAGGTCTTGAAGCAGTTAATTACATAAGTGATCCAATCATGGCCCGATATAATGTCGGATCCACATCGATATCACTTTCAGTACCCGGTCCGAGATTATGATTCACTTGAATCGGCATGCTGAAATGGGCAGTCAACTTTGTTCCTTCCATCCCGAAACGTTCTAATATGTCATAGACATACTTAGTCTGATGGATAAACATCCCTTTCTTCTTCTGGTCAACTTGTAACCCTAAAAAGAAGTTTAACTCTCCCATAGCACTCATCTCGAACTTAGACTTCATCACCTTCTCGAAATCTTTGCACATCTGTTCGTCTGATGATCCAAAGATGATATCATCGACGTACACTTGTACCAAGATAAAGTGATCTCCCTTCCTTTTAACAAACAGAGTACTATCTATCCTACCCCTTTCGAAACCGTTCTCTAACAGATGGTTGGATAGAGTCTCATACCACGCCCTAGGTGCTTGATGCAATCCAAATAGAGCCTTATCTAAGTGATATACTCTATCAGGATATTTTGGATCTGTAAATCCGGGCGGTTGTTCTACATACACCAACTCCTTCACTTTCCCATATAGGAAAGCACTCTTAACATCTAATTGATATACCTTAAAGCCCTTGAAGGAGGCAAAAGCTAGAAACAACCTAATGGCTTCCAGCCTTGCTACTGGTGCAAATACCTCGTTGTAATCGATTCCCTACTCTTGGTTGAAACCCTTTACAACTAACCTAGCCTTGTTGCGCGTGACTATACCCCGATCGTCCCTTTTACACTTAAAAACCCATTTGGTTCCTATGGCAATTTCCCCTCGAGGTAATGGAACTAACTCCCACACTTCTAGTTTCCAAAATTGCGAAAGTTCTTCCTGCATCGCTTCAACCCAGGAGTTATCCTTAAGTGCCATTTGCACATTCTTAGGCTCTACTTGCGATATGAAACATGAATAGAGACATGTGTGATATGCCTCGGAGTCGTTTATCATCGACAACAACACTGTGTTGTTATTTACACTACTCCTAGTCCTCACACCCTCGTTAGGATTTCCTATGATGCTTTCTAATGGATGGTTCTTGTTAATCCTAGAGGTCTCTATCTCATCAACCCTTAGATTATCTCCTAAGTTAGATCCTATTTCACCTAATGGGGGAACAGGCTCAGCTTCTACATTTTCCTCCTCATGGACGTTTTCCTCAGAGTTGGAACTTGATGCTTGAGTCTGATTCTCAGTGGTAGGTGCTTCTTGATCAGCAACTTCTGGAGATCTATCTACAGTCGCAGTAGGCTCGGATGTGAATTCAAACGTAGTCCTCGGAAAGATATGGCCATCGTCATTCAGATGCAACGTCGCCATGTCCTTTTCGATTGTACCTGCATTATCATCCAAAGGAATGTTAAATGACTCAAATAATTTATCATAGTCAAATATCCATTCCGGACCAGTTTGGGGTTCATGTGTATAACTTGTGACTTCAATATTATACACAATCTCCACAGTACCATTTGTTTTGTTAAAAACCCATTTGTTTGGTGAGTTCGGCACATAACCTAGGAAGTATCCTTCGTTAGCCTTTTCACCAAACTTCGGTTGATGTTCTGTTCGTAAAAGAGTGCATGATACCCCAAACGGTTCGAATCCAATTTAATTAGGTGGCTGTTTATTCAAAATTTCATAACATGTTTTGTTCAAAGATTTGACTGTAAGGAGTCGGTTTAAAATATGACACGCGGTATTCACTGCCTCCCCCCAAAACATGGTAGGAAGCTTTGAATCCGAAAGCATAGTCCTTGCAGCCTCAATCAAAGTTCTATTTTTACGTTCGGCCACCCCATTTTGTTGAGGTTCATATGGTGCACTGAATTGATGCACTATGCCCTTTGATAGGCAATATACACCAATTACAGTGTTTTTGAATTCAGTCCCATTATCACTACGGATTCTTTTAACCCTTGTTCCGTAGGAATTCTCCACTTGGTCTAAGAACTCGATAAGCTTGGAAGCCGTCTCGTCCTTTGTACCTAAAAAGAAAACCCAAGAAAAACGTGAGTAATCGTTAGTGATAACTAAACAAAACCAACTACCTCCTATACTCCTTTTGTTGATAGGGCCGAAAAGGTCCATATGCAACAAATCGAATGTTGAGGTTATGGAGTTCTGCTTCTTGGACTTGTGTGTCTTCTTATGTTGCTTGCCCTTCATGCACGGTAGACACTTGTCCTCGAACTGAATGCTCTTCATTGGCACACCCTGCACCAGTCCATTCTTCGTTATGTAGTTCATCTTTCTTAGGTGCAGGTGAGCCATGCGTCTGTGCCACAGTACCGATTCCGTCTCCGAAGCTTTGGATAATAGACAGATTGGCCCCATCGAAGTCTCCGGCTTGTTCATATTCTGCATGTACAAGTCATTCTTCCTTGGCGCCCGCATCAATCCCCATTCTTCAGGAATCTTGAATCCCGGCTTTAGCACTAACGCCTCAGTGTCAGTAAATAACACTGAGTTCTTCTTATCACAGATTTGAGATACACTAATGAGATTGTGAACCAGTTTATCAACGTGATAAACTTGGTCCAACTTGATTGTCCCATTAGTGACCACTCCGGTACCCGTGATATTTCCACCCTTATTACCAGCGAATGATACGAATCCCCGATTCCCACCCTTGAAGTCTGTAAGTAGACCTCTTTCCCCTGTCATGTGCCTGGAGCATCCACTGTCGACGAACCACTTGTTGTTTGGACCTGTGGTAATCTCCTGCACATGAAAGAAAATAGGTTAGTTATCACGGGGAACGCAAGCCATAACTGACTTGGTTATACCATTCTCGTCCACATACTTGAACTCTTTCAAATACTCATCTCGCCTTTCAGGTGACTTGGGTCTTTGAACTGGAGTCTGTTGTGGTGCCGAGTGATATAAGTTCACTCTTTGCCTTGGAGTAGGCATTTGTTGTGGAGCTCTAGAGTAATTCCTATTATATGGCATTTCGGACTGTGATCCCTGAGCTCTTACCGGTGCGTACTGTCTAACAGGAGTGTGAGACCTAACTGGAGTGTGTGACCTGCTAGGTGTTGTGCTCCTATAGACTTGTTGTGGTGCTGACCTAGATTGATTAATGACACGATTCGGTGAATTTGTCCTAATCACTTCCTTTGGTCCAACCTTAACCGGTGTGTTTTTCACAAGTTGTTTGGGTGCGGCCTGCACAGCTTTCTCGGTACTTTGAGAACTACTGGTGCTCGCCACACTGGTTGAGGGCTTAACAGGTTTTGGGTTCACTGTCTTAGGTGTAACATCGGCTTTCCTAAGCGGACAGTGGGAAGCAACATGCCCCTTCTCGTGACATCTGAAGCAAGACATCTTATCTATGGACTTTTTGTGGGTTCCCTTAGATCTAGGCGTCTCACTAGTGTCTATTTCCTTTTGTACATCTATGGCGACTGGCTCATCGTCCTGATCAGCCCAGGCAATTTTCTGTTTTCCTGCAGGTGTTTCACTGGAGGAAGACACAAATTTGACTTTCTTAACCTTGACGGTTGTGTCAGCCACTTTAGGTGTATTTTCTACTATAGGCTCTGGTGTCGGTGTAGGTAGGTCCTCTAAGTCTACTGATTTGTCAGTTTTCTCCTGAGGCTGAGGCACATAGTTTGCATTGAAAGGTGGAGGAATTTCGTGAAATCCTAGACCTACGGGCTTTTTAGATTGTCTTTGGGCATCTAAAACTTTCCCAAGGTTTAGGCTCGAATTCCTAAACTTCTCCAGCTTGCTATTTGCCTCGGCTACCTTTACCTTTGTTTCAGCTAGCTCTATGTCTTTGTCCTTAAGACTTTTGGTCAAGGCTTCTACGTGCTCAAACATAAGCTCTATCCTAACACACTGCTCACTCAGTTTGTCTTTTAGAACTATTACGTCTTGAGCATCAGCCTTAAGCTTTTCTTTAAGATCTTGCTTGATATCGTTTAGGCTAGCGTTTTCAAATTTTAAATTCTCATTTTGAGCAGTTATGGTTTTATGTGATTCTAAGACTAGATTTAACCTATCGTTAGAATTAACACACAACGCACATAATTCACGAAAAAGAGAGTAAGTCAGACTAACCTTTGAGTTATCAGATTCCACGTTGGCCATCTGAGCAGCAAACTCCAGAACTGTCTGATCATTCGCCTTCTCTACCCACATCGGACTGCTGTCCCTTGTGGTCTGCTCTTCCCCATCACACCCAGTTTCTGTGACTTCAGCCATGAAGGCTCTAGCATTCGACTCAGGATGTGAACTCCAGTCATACGTACCATCTAGCTGTCTGTCTGAAGTGACGTTGGATAGTAGACCCGCTAGGTTGGCTTGACCAGATGATGAACATGGAAGGTATCGTTGTTGGGACTGATTTTGGAACTGTCCCTGATGCTGACTCTGCCCTTGGTATGTCTCCACCTTCGGCCTCTGACACTCCCTGGCGAAGTGTCCCAGTCCTTGACAGTTGTAGCACTTAACTTTGGACTTATCAAATCCAATCCCCTTATTATTCATCTGCAGATTCCTCCCAGTTCTTTTAATGAATCTCTTAACCCGTTGGGTTACCATGGCCTGTTGCCATTTAAGATCCATTTCCTCAAGATCATCAGGGTTGACCTGATCGTAGTCTTCGTCCAAGAGAGCAGGATCATTAATTTTCCCTTGAACACAATTCCCGTACGCGGCCACAAAAGAAGCAAGCAGATTCAAATGTTCTTCCGCTGATTTTGCGCTCATGGGCATCTTCAAATAGCTCTGAGATGTCGATGCCTGTTGTACTTGAGGTTGCGGTTCTTCCGATCTTCCTAATCCTAAGAACGCGCGATTCAATGTGTCATCAGACTCTGCTGGTGACGACGTTTCTCCAGTGAAAAACGCTGTAGCAGTCTTCGGTTCGGCTGCCGCTGAAGGTTTTGTTGTCTTTCCAAAATACATTGCTGGATTCTGGACTTGTTCGTAATCAGTTTCGGCCTTCAGTAGCTCGAAGTGATATGCCCGCAACGTTCCCACAATATCATCCAGAGATTGAGTATAGTACTTGTCCTCGTTCAGCTTGATCATTGCCACGTACATAGCCCATTTGGCTGGTAAGGCATCAAGAAGCTTGTTGTTCTTGTCAGTATCAGTAAACTCAATCCCGTGACTTTCAAGTTCCATCAACAGATGATAGAACCGGGTGATAATATCATCCAGCTGTTCATCCTTTAACGCCTTGAAGATTGCAAACTGTTGTTTTAACAGCTCTGTACGCTTTCTACGAACCCTGGGATTACCCTCACACCTCTTCTCTAGTTACTCCCAAAGTTCTTTTGACGTCTTTTGAGTCCTAAATGTGTGCAGTATATCCTGAGGCAAAGCCATTCGGATTAGTGAGAAAGCTTTGTTTTCGGCTTCATACAATTTCTTATCATCCTCCTTCATCATTTGGTATGACAAGACTTTCTGACGGCCTTCAACTTCTGACACTGGTGGAATATATCCTTCATCGATACACACCCACATGCGCATGTCATTAAAACGCACGAAATCGGTAAACCGATCTTTCCACCAGTAATAATCTTCGACTTTCATCAGCGTAGGCGGAGCGTTTGCCTTCCCGACCTCGTAGTCCATTTCTAGGAATTTTTGAAGATTTGACATCTTTTCGAATGTAATTGAATTTACCTTAATTAATTTAATTCGAAACTAATGAGAATTAATTCTTTCGAATCTAGGTAGATTCGAATGTAATCAGATTCCAATTTATTTGGGATTAAATTCGATTAAGTGTTATAATTCAATTAAACTCGAAATTAAGTCAGATTCGAAAAGTCCTCAGATTCGAAGGCAGACAAACTCGAAATAACAGCAGATTCGAAACCCTATTCGAAACTAACCTAAACTCGAATTAAACTCAAAACTAGGTAGACTCGAGATCCTATTCGAATGTAGCACAGACTCGAAATAGACTCGAAACTCTCTGAATTAGACTCGAAAGGAGCGGATTTAGGTTAGACTCGAGACTAAGTGTAACCCTAATTACTCCTATTAGATTCGAGCGCCGCAAACTCGAAAAATGGTTAACAGTTTGATTTTTTGACGTTTTGCAGATTAAATCAGTATTTTTCGAACGAAAAATAATGATTTCGATCAAAAACGTGAAAAACCACAAAGTATTTTCCGAATAAGAATTTGCTAAGCTTGAAAACACGATTATGAGAGAAAAAAACCGTCCAACTAGCGTCAAGAAACCTAGAATGTATCTAGATGAACACGAAGAACACCAAGAACACTCCGTAGGCTTTGATACCACTTGTAAGGTCTACCACTACGAGATCTATCTAGACGCGGAGCCGTCAACGAGTGCGGAATCCTCGTTAACGGGTAGACGGAAACAACTCTCAACTACGAAACACGGAGACTATCAGAGGCTGAACGAATGACACACGAACGATCCTACGAACTGATTCTCTCCGAAAACACACTAACGCTGATGATAAACTCGAGATCGCTTTATGCTTAATCCCTCACGAATTCTGCAAAAAGTCTGATAATATCTCGAGTCTATCCCTAATTATAGACCCTGATTCGAGTCTGTTATGGGCCAAACTCGAATCTGGCCCAAGGCCCATTCGAGTTTGTCCACAATGACACTCTCGAATCTGGGCTAATTCGAATCTAGGGCTACATTCTAATCTATCACAGATTCGAATGCCAAGCCTTAAATAATTCGAATCTAACTTATTTACTTAAACCACTAAGTGTTGAAACTTATGTTGTAACCTTATGATTGATTTTATCTTTGTACTTTATGTTTGAACTTCTTGTAATACGTTACATCAAGTTCAACCATACAAACATTAATAAATATCAACCATATATAAACATATATAACAAACACTTGCTAAAATCACAATGTAGGATCACTTAGACTGCTATCGTCACACAGGATGTACCAACACAAATTTACAAAGGTTTCTGGAAATGGATCATGAGGTCGGGAAGGCTAATACTCCGCCTAAGTTGATGAAACTTGAAGACTATTAGTGGTGGAAAGATCGGTTTGCCGATTTTGTGCGTTTCAACGACATGCGAATGTGGCTATGTATCGACGAGGGATACATTCCACCAACTGCTGAAGTTGAGGGAAGACAGAAGGTTGTCACCTATTCCATGATGAAGGAGGATGACAAAAAGGTGTTTGAAGTTAAGAACCGCGCATTTGCCATAATACGAATGGCGTTAACTCAGGACATACTACACACATTCCGCAATCAAAAGACATCTAAGGAGCTTTGGGAGACGCTGGAAAAGAGTTGTGCGGGTAATCCGAGGGTTCGGAGGAAGCACATGGAGTTGTTGAAACGACAGTTTGCGATTTTCAAGGCTTTGAAGGATGAGCAGCTGGACGACACCATTACCCGCTTTTATCATCTACTAACAGAGCTGGAAAGTCACGGTATTGAGTATCGTGACACAGAAAAGAACAATAAGCTTCTTGATGCCTTATCAGCCAAATGGGCGATGTACGTGGCTATGATCAAGCATGAGGATAAGTATTATACTCAATCGTTGGAGGATGTAGTGGGAACACTGAGGGCTTATCATTTCGAGCTACTGAAGGCCGAGATAGATTATGAACAAGTCCAAAATCCAGCCATGTATTTTGGAAAATCAAAACCTTCAGGGGGAGTTGATATGAAGACTGCTACAGCGTTCTTCACCGGAGAAACGTCGTCACCAGCAGAGACTGACGATACACAAAATAGAGCGTTCTTAGGGTTTGGGAGACCGGATGAACAACAACGTCAGGTAACACAGGCATCAACATCTCAGGGATACTCTAAGATGCCCATGAGCGCTAAATCGGCCGAAGACCATTTGAATTTATTGGCGTCATTTGTGGCCGCATATGGGAACTACGTTCAAGGGAAAATAAACGATCCTGCGCTCTGGGATGAAGATTACGATCAGGTAGACCCTAACGACCTTGAGGAGATGGATCTCAAATGGCAACTGGCCATGGTAACTTAAAGGGTTAAGCGATTCATCAAGCGCACTGGAAGAGATCTGAACATGAATAATAAGGGGATTGGCTTTGATAAGTCCAAAGTCAAATGCTATAACTGTTAAGGCTTGGGACACTTTGCAAGGGAGTGTCAGAGACCGAAGGTAGATAATTACCAAGGGCAGAATCAGAATCAAGGACAGTTTCAGAACCAATCTCAACAGAGATATCTTCCGAGTTCATCATCCAGTCAAGCCAACATAGCTGGTCTATTATCAAACGTAACATCAGACAGACAGCTGGATGGTACTTACGACTGGAGCTCACATCCGGAATCTAACGCTAGAGCCTTTATGGCTGAGGTCACTGAGACTGGATGTGAAGGGGAAGAGCAGAACACAAGGGACAGCAGTCAACACGACAGCAGTCCGATGTGGGTGGAGAAGTCGAATGATCAGACGCTTCTGGAGTTTGCCGCTAAAATGGCCAACGTTGAATCAGATCATGCAAAGGTAAGTCTGAATTTCTCTCTCTTCCATGAATTATGTGTTTTATGTGTTACTTCTAACGACAGGTTGAACCTAGTATTAGAGTCACATAAAAATATATCTGCTCAAAATGAGTCATTAAAGACAGATAATGCTAGCCTGATTAATATTAAGCAAGATCTTAGGGACAAGCTTAAGGCAGATGCACAAGATGTCATAGTTCTCAAAGACAAGCTGAGTGAGCAGTGTGTTAGACTAGAACTGATGTATGAGCATGTAGAGGCCTTGATCAAAGATCTTAAGACCAAAGAAGTAGAGCTAGCTGACACTAAGGTGAAGGTAGCAGAGGCTAATAGTAAACTAGAGAAGTTTAGGAACTCAAGTCTGAACCTAGGGAAAGTTTTAGATGCTCAACGCCAATCTAAAAAGCCTGTAGGTCTAGGATTTCATGAGATTCCTGCACCTTTTAATGCCAACTATGTACCTCAACCTCAGGAAAAAACTGAGAAGTCAAAAGACTTAGAGGAAATACCTGCACCTGTGTCTGAGCCTGTAAAGGAAAATACACCTAAGGTGACTGATACAACCATCAAGGTTAAGAAAGTCAAATTTGTGTCTTCCTCTAGTGAAACACCTGTAGGAAAACATAAAATTGATTTTAATAATCAGGATGATGAACCAGTCACAATAGACGCTCAAAAAGAACAAGACACTAGTGAGACACCTAAGTCTAAGGGCACACACAAGAAGTCCATTGACAAGATGTCTTGTTTTAGATGTCATGAAAAGGGGCATGTTGCTTCTAACTGTCCGCTTAGGAAAACTGAAGTTACACCTAAGACAGGGAAGCCAACACAATCTAAGGCTTCAACAAGTGTGGCAAGCACTAGTAGTTCTCAGAGTACCGAGAAAACTGTGCAGGCAGCACCAAAACAAGTTGCGAAACAAATACCGGTAAAAGGTGGACCAAAAGAAGTGATTAGGACTAATTCACCAAATCGAGTCGTTAATCAATCTAGGTCTGGACCTCAACAACAATATAGGAGCACAACACCTAGCAGAGCATACACTCTGGTTAGGTCACACACTCCTGTTAGACATCACACACCGGTTAGAGCTCAGGGATCTCAATCTGAAATGCAATGTAATCGTAATTATTCAAGAGCTCCACAACAAATGCCTACTCAAAGGCAAAGAGTGAATGTACATCACTCGGCACCACAACAAACTCCTGTTCAACGACCCAAGTCACCTGAAAGGTGAGATGGGTATTTGAAAGAGTTTAAGTATGTGGACGAGAATGGTATAACCAAGTCAGTTATGGCTTGGGTTCCCCGTGATAACTAACCTATTTTCTTTCATGTGCAGGAGATCAGCACAGGTCCAAACAACAAATGGTTCATCGACAGTGGATGGTCCAGGCATATGACGGGGGAAAGAAGTCTCCTTACAGACTTCAAGGGTGGGAATCGGGGATTTGTATCATTCGCGGGAAACAAGGGAGGAAACATCACGGGTACTGGAGTGGTCACTAATGGGACGATCAAGTTGGATCAAGTTTATCACGTTGATAAACTGGTTCACAATCTCATTAGTGTATCTCAAATCTGTGACGAGAAGAATTCAGTACTGTTCACTGACACTGAAGCTTTAGTGCTAAAACCGGGGTTCAAGATTCCAGAAGAGTGGATATTGATGCGGGCAGCAAGGAAGAATGACTTGTACATGCTCGATATGAACAAGCCGGAAACTTCGATAGGGCCAATCTGTTTGTTATCCAAAGCTTCGGAGACTGAATCAATTTTGTGGCACATGCACATGGCACACTTGCACCTAAGAAAAATGAACTATATCACGAAAAATGGGTTGGTGAAAGGTGTGCCTATGAAGAGTTTTCAGTTCGAGGACAAGTGTCTACCATGCAAGAAAGGCAAACAACATAAGAAGGCACACAAGTCCAAGACTGAGAACTCCATCACTACCACATTCGATTTGATGCATATGGACCTCTTTGGACAAATCAACAAAAGGAGTATAGGTGGTAGTTGGTATTGTTTAGTTATCACTGACGATTACTCACGACTTTCTTGGGTTTTCTTTCTAGGTACAAAGGAAGAGACGACTTCCAAGCTCATCGGGTTCTTAGACCAAGTGGAGAATTCCTATGGAACATGGGTTAAAAGGCTTCGTAGTGATAATGGAACAGAATTTAAAAACACTGTAATTGGTGTATATTGCCTATCAAAGGGTGTAACATCCTCGAATTCAATTACTGTAATTCGGAGCTATTAAGTGGAAAATTTATAAATTAAGTTGAATAATGAGCAAATGTTATGTATTTGGGTTATTAAAAAGTTTGTTGCTATTTTAAGAAGTTACGAAGTTTGAAAATTAAAACTTTTTATTATGGAGTATTATAAATGATAAAAGTTAGAAATGATAAATTTAAGAATAAATCAGTATTTTATGGAACCAGTTAAGTTGAGGGGTGAAATATGCAAAATGGTGAAAATGGGAATATAAGGCCAAAGCCTCTCTCTTTCTATGGTCTCACTCTCTCTCTACATTTTCTCTCTCTAGAATTCTCTCTACTTCTCTCTAATATATCTCACAAATCGACCGGCCGATTATCGAGATTTATACGTCATCGGAAAGATCTCGAGGAGTACTACAACAATCTACAATTGGATTTTTGATTTCGTACGGATTGAGGTAAGAATCGACCCTTTTAAGTTTGTTATTTCGGTTTTTGAAAGTTGTAATTCGAGTTTATCGATTATTGCATGAATAGAGCTAGTTTTGCTTGAAATCTTCCAAGAATATGATAGTATATGTGTAATAGAATGGAATCTAGGCATCATACATGATATATCAGTGATTTTTAGGCCTTGGAATGAAGGACTTAAGTTATAATGATGAAAAAACTCGAAAATATTAAGAACACAGTCGAAATGCAAGAACAAACTCGATTTTGGTACTAGATTCGAGTATATATTCGAGTTTAGCATGTTAATTTCGAATCTGACCATCAAATTCGAATGGGGGGGGGGGTTCGAATCTATCCACAAACTCGAATGGGTTCGAGTTTACTATATAGGGTTCGAGTTTATGCTCAAAGTCGAAGGTGGGTTTGAATTTAACCCATTAAATTCGAATTTAATGCCTAAAATTGAGAAACCTACTCTCTAAACTTGAATATTTTGAATGAAACACATAAAATAACAAGAGTTGCTCAAAGGACAAGATATAAACTTGAGATGGGTTCAAACTTAATTGTGGTTTGGAATTTAGACATGGACCCGAAATGGGAAAAATATTGCGAAACTTATATCGGTTAAAGTTTAATTACGCACCCACTGTGAGTACATTAGATTTCGCATGTTTATATCTGTTTTATGTTAAGCTTTGCTTGCTGAGACCTGTTGCTTCATGATTTGTTTGGAATTCTACTAACTTGCGTAGATTTAGATGCACATTCTTACTTGTTGCATGTCCGTTCGATTGTTGTGCATCTAGTGATGGACCGGTGGGTCGCATCGATTACTCTGATGTTACTGCGCTATATGACCTGGAGCTGATCCCTCCTAGGCCCGGTAGGCAGTATGTCATCCCCGATCGTACGTTTGTCTCAGATGGTATGTTTAAAGCCGAGCTTTGGGCTCGAAGGGGCTGCGGCTCTGGTCCGTACTTGGTGTACAAAGAGGGTATACGATGTTTGTCATCGGTTTTACCCTTGGGCTTTATAAAAATTTATAAAATGCGTAATCTTTGTTTTCACTAAGCATCCGCCTATTCCCCAGTTGTTTATTTTTATTTTTACAGGAAAAGGGAAGTCTACCGCCGGACCTTCTAGTTAGGTCATTTGTGAAGATTCGGAAGATTTGGTACTATTTAATCGTTAATCATGCTTTGGGACAAATGTTATATTATATTCTGGATGTTGTAATAATTGTATTGGGTATGTAGACGTAGATAGGGTAACTTGTAGCACCGTAGGGTGTATGTCACTTTTGCACTTCTTTATTTTATGTATTTTTAATGCTTCCGCACTTAAACTAGGTTATCAGATCATTATGTAATTGTGTTTGATGATTAATCCTGGGTGTTTGTAAATGGTGGTTGTTGTGGCAAGGGTGTCACACGAGATGGTATCAGAGCAGTAGTTTGAGATTCAAGTGTCCGTGAGGTCTTGATCTCAAACATTAAGTGATGACATGTAGTGGTTTAAGTAATTATCTGAACTAAGATTGGTTATGATCTAGTAATTATAAGAGATTGACTATCATATGGGACAAATGAGTGGTGTCTTTAAATTAATGACATGTTACTAAACAAGTTATATGTTTATTATTTCAGAACATGTCTGGAGGAGGAATGACACCTGAAGAAGCCAGAGAGATGATGCTAGCCATGATGGCTGAGCAGAACAAAATGATTCAAGATCAGTTTCGGGCTCGAGATGAGGCCGATGCTGAGAGAAGAGAGGATAAGAGAAAGAACAAGGAAAAAGAAGGGGGTAACAATGATGAACAAGATGACAACACTGGGTCGTCTAACAAGCCCAAAGGTTGTCGGTTTTAGGACTTTAAGGGAAACGGTGCTGTGGAATTTAATGGATTGGGTGATGCTGTTGCCGCACTCGAATGGATAACGGCAACCGAACGAACATTCCGAATCAGCGACTGTGCTGAGAAGGACATGGTTAGGTATGCTACCGCTATGTTCACCAATGATGCGATCATGTGGTGGAACGCTATGGTGAATGCGTTGACACAGGAGAAGGTTTCCGTGATGACTTGGGCTGAGTTTACGGACTTATTCACTCAGCAATAATGTCCAGTTGATGAGCGTCGGAGATTGGAGGCGAAGTTTATGGCATTGATGCAGGGGACTAAGACTGTGTCCCAATATGCTGTGGAGTTCACAATGCTGAGTCTGTTCGCGCCTCATCAAGTCGATACTGAGGAAAGGAAGGTGACCAGGTTCGAGGCTGGTCTGGATATTGTGTAGGTCCCGAGAGGTTCCCAAAGTATATAGCTTTAAGCTGTAGAGGGGGGGTGAATACAGCTATTCAAAAACTACACACTATTTTCTCAATGTTTGTATATATTATCAACAATTTGTTAATTACAAACAAGCTTGAATGCGGAATAGTTCAAGCTGAGATGACAGATACAACAGTATGTTCACTAGTCTAAGACAAACTCAAACTAGTATACAATGAATACACTCACTAAGAAGCACTCACTGTATTTACAAGACTTAAGGGAACAGCTTATGTAAAACAGCTTAGACACACAGATACTGAATTACACAGCAGGCTTGCATGCATGAAAAACACACTTGCACGTTCACTCTTGGTTTCAGCACTTAGCTTTCTTCACACTTCTTTCTGTCCTTAGAAGCTTCCTTTTATACTCACTCAGAGGATCTAAGAGAAACATCTTCATTGGACGGAATGAAAAAGGAGAAGTCTTGTTGAAAAGACAACATAACCTTTTCTGCACTTTTCTGAAAAGCAGACTTGTCTTCATATGTGCAGAACTTTTGTCTTTTTTACTTTGTCTACTGTTGCATTGCCTTTAACTAATTTAGGAATGTCAACTTTGCGTCTTTCTTCCTTGTAAAGGCCTATTTTGATATAAGAAAAAGGTCTGTCACCCTTTTTCAAATAACCTTTTGTCTTCATGTTACAGAACAGCTTGGGCAGGCTGAGCAGTTCTGTTTTCCACTTTGTCTTCGACTTTGTAAACTGATCTTGCAGTCAAAAACAATACATGATGACTTGGAAACGTATTCCATAAAGTGTTTAGCCTGTTCACAAAGAACAGGTTCTGTTCACAAAAAACAGAACACTTCAAAATTGCCCAAGCTGCTCACCAGTGTAGAGCAGCGTAGACAGTTTATGTCTAGCCTGTTCAGCAGACAGAACAGCTTGGACAAACTGTCTTAGTTGCAACACATGCAACACATAGAACAGCTTTAGACTAATAATGCAAATCATCTTTAGGCTTTAATAAGACATATAACAGACCTTAAATTTAACCTTCAAATGCATCAACAGGTTTGATTATAAATCTCCCCCTCAGATGTAGAACATGTTTGACTGAGGCCTTTTTGTGCCTAACAATCTACCCCTATTTGCAATAACCAGTCTAAGCTGGTCTTATCAAAAATCACTATATATTTTTACAGTACATTTGCTGAAATAAAATTACAACATTACAGTAAAGTAAAAGATCAGTTTATATATACAGTGATTCTTGATTACATACAACAACATATGTTTTTACAAGAGTACAACTAATGTACTAATGTATTTTACAACTAATGTAAAAGAGAATTACAACATATGTAACATAGAGTACAACTAATGTACATTGGACTGTTTTTGTTGGGAACAGAAAACGGTAAGCCTTTCCAACTGATGGACAGCTTCCATTCTTCACCTACCCAGATGGTAGATGGACTTTACTCCGTTGGAGGGGGATCCTGGAACATCTTTTCCAGTTCTTCTCTTGTATCCTCAAGTTCCTCAACTTCACTTCTGATGACCATGAACTTGGGATCATTGAGCTCTCCTCTTTCATAGAAGCCTCTGAGCTGATCCCAGACGGCTGCTCTCCATTTGCTAGACTGCCTAAATGAAACTGCAAGTCTGAAGGCGGCAAGTTCTCTCAGATCAACTTTGTACAGATCTGAGGCTCTTTGGAAGCACTTCTTCTGAGTTAGGGGATCTACAAAAAATGCCCCCAGCTCAGGTTCTTCAATAATTTTGCCATCCTCAAACTCTATTCCACTTGGCAGGCTATGATCAACTCCCTTCATTTCAATGGCATAGTCGCCCTGTTCGATCAGTGTAAGGAGTAGCTCCATCTCTGTGTCCTTCTTTGTTCTCCTGGCCTTTATTTTTGGATGTGTCACAAAGACACCTTCACTAATTTCCTTAGATATCAGGCGAAGATCCTTTACTCTTTCCATCAACTTCTTGACATATGCCCTGATCTGTTTAGCAGTTTCAGACTTTGATTCACTCAGGGCAACTGCCCGCTCAATCCACTCCCTGTATCCCATCTAAGCTACATCAGTGTGGTCATAAGTTTCTAATTCTGGGCCTGTTGCACCCATCCTTATTATTTTAAGCTTCCACTGACTGCCTTTCCTTGATATAGGGACAACTTTGACAATTGCTTCCTTGGCTAGCCTTCTTTCAGCAACATCATGAAACTTTTTCTTAGCCAAGTTGTCAAAGTAGTATTGAGCTCTTGCATGGGGTACTGTTGATTTGGTCACAGAGACCTGAGTACCTTTCTCTACTTCCTTCTCTTTCTCCCCTGTAGATTTCCTAGCAGCTTCCATTATTTTCTTTTGCACCTCCAGGGTAGACATGTTAATTTTCTTTGCTTCTTGGAGGGCAAAAGATTTAGCAGCTTTAGCAGATTCTTCTTCTTTTCTTAATTCCTCCAGAGCTTGAAGCTGTTCTTCTCTAAACTCAAAGTACTTGTGCATAGGAAGACCCATCTCTTTAGCCCTGGCCTTGTGAAATTGAATTGCTGCCTGTTTCTGCTGCATGGGATCATCAGCTGCCTTTTCTTTTCCTTTAGCTGCTGCTGTAGTGACAGCAGCCTCAGGAATTTCCTCTTCCTCTTCTTCTTCTTCAGTTAGAATTAAGTGCCTCCTTTTACTGATAGGCCTGTCCTCAGGAATGACTTCCTCCCCCTTAGACTGAGCAGGGTTTGGAGAGACAGCCTGAGTAGGCATAGCAGCTTGAGAGGCACCTTCAGCTGTACCTGTTTCAAAGACATCTGCTGGCTGACCAGTGTGAGTTGCAGACACTGGTATCTCCTTAGGAGAAGAAGTTTTCTCCCCCTTAGACTTAGTCTTCGAGGCAGATGACTTCTCCCCCTTTGAAGGAGATGAAGCAGCGACTTCAACACCCGGTCTGCCTGAAGACACAAAGTCAGCAGGCTTGCCAGCAGGTTTAGTAGAAGGTTTAGGACCAACAAGGCTAATCACTAAGTAAGCCAAGTTATCCTTCACCTCAGTAAGCTGGGAAAGACAGGTCTGAAGAGAAGTGGAGTGTGAATCAGCAAGGGATGTGAGCTTAACAATGTTTTCCCTGTCAGACGCTGTGAACAGCAGAGTTTGCAGCTGTGCAAGATGAAGTTCTAGAGAATCTTGCACATCAGCAAGATCTGATGACACAGAGTTTGAAAGGGAGCCAATTAGAGTTTGTAAGCTAGCCAGAGTGGCTGGAAGGGTAGAGTTGCAAGAAGTGAGAAGTGATGACAGCTGTTGGGAAATAGCTGTCATTGAGGACACAGAGTCCAGCTGAATGGAAAGAATAGAGGAAAGGGAGGTGGACACAGTTTGCAGCTGAGCAGTGAGTGCTAACAGCTGTGGAGATTGATCAGGCTGTGGAGTGGTAGGGAAAGAGGCCTTGAACGAATCAAAGAACCCCTGAAGTTGTGCAGACACAGAGTCTGATATGATGGAGGGTAGAGAGTTCATGGTGTTTCACAAAGAACCAACTTTGTTGGTCAGCAAAGAAAGCTGATCCTTCAAAGGTAGGTCTTTGGGAGATGGAGGTGTATGGGTAGATTGTTTTGAGTGGGTAGATGGAGAAGAAGATGATGAGGCTGGTGTTTGAGGATGTGATGGAGAGGGAAGAGAGACTTTGGACAGAAGCTCCATAGCCTGGGCAAAAGTAAGATGGCCCAGTTTGGAGGGATCGAATGGTCCTTCAGCAGCGGCTGTAGCTGCATCACCACGAGAAGGGGATAATGTTTGGGGCCTTTCAGATGCTGCTTGTGTGGCAACACCCTCATGAACACCAGTGGTGGTTCCCTCTGCAGTGCCTTGGTCTAAAGGCACCTCATCATTGGGAGATGAGATATGCATTTCAACATCAGCAGTGGTGAAACCTGCTGATGGAATTTGCATGGAGGGAGCAGCCTCACCAGAGGGATGGTGTGATCCCTGAGGTTCATCAGCTTGGGTTGTTGGTCCCTCAACAGCTGTTTGGTGTAGAACAGCTGTATCATGAGGAGCAGAAGTTTGAGACTGAGCTGCTGATTGGTCTATACCAGCAGCGTGGACACCTCGTGCAGACTCAGGGTGTGAGGAGATATGAGTGGGGGACAGTGTGGACACAGTATGGAGTGGAGAGGACTCCTGTCTTTCAATATCCTCAGCCTGTTGGGAGGCTGGGATAGTTGATGTGGGTATCTCCGTTTGTACAACTGGTTCCTGTTGGGAGGAACCAGAGGGTCTAGGCTGACTCTGGGTAGCCTCAGATTGGAGTGAAGCAGGCTCCAAATGAGCTGAACCTGCTCCCAAAATAGGAGAGGCAGCTGGGGTTGCTTCTTTTTCAACTGAACCCTGTTGAGAGGGAATAGAGGAGGTGGTTTTGTGGGCTGATTTCTTTTTGGAAATTGATTTTCTATGATAGAGAATGGATGGAGTGGGTGATTGTGGAGAGGGGAGAGGATCTGTTTGGACAGGGTGTGAGACTGGGTCAGGAACAGTGGGGCTGGCCTGTTCCATAGTCTCTTGTGCCACAGAGGCACCAGCCACAAAGGCTTCAGGCTCAACAAATGAACCATGGTGAGGAGCCTGCTCCTCCTTAGCCACAGAGGCTAAAGAAACAGACTCAGACTGAGTTGTTTTGGCCTTCTTTTTCACAGGCCCAGCTTCAGTTGCCAGGGTCCTTTTAACAAACTTGGACCTGGCTTTGGATTTTGTTACGGGAGCAGCAACTTCTGGATCTCAGAGGGTCCTTCCACCAAACCTAACAGCCTCCTCATTGGTGTGGATAGAGGAGGCTCATTTTGCAGGACTGGAGTATAATAAACTCTATTCCCTATAACTGGGAATGCAACAGTCTTAAGTAGAGGCTGAGAGTTATAGATACGCTCACCACAAACATGTATGAAAATGAGGCTCAGAAACCTGGGATATCGAACAGCAGCTGGTCTTGACTCTTGCTGCACCAGGTTCCTCAAATTCACAAAAATCCATTTGGCCATGTCCATGGTAGTTCCATCCACAAGCTGCAGAACTACAGGGATTTCATCACGGCTCAGTTGGTCAAAGGAACCAACCTTGCTGCTGAAGCACATCACTACAGAGGCGAATAAGAAGCTGTAGGTAGGAGAGAGGTCCTTCTTGAACAGTGTTGCTCCAATTTTTGGTTCTGCTACACCACAGAAGTGCAGCAGATTCTTCATCTGTTAATCTTCAGGCTGTGGTCGATCATATTGTGCAACCACAGGGAGTCGAAGAACTTCCATGAGCAGATGAGTGTTGATCTCAATGGTCTGAGTCCCATTGAGTATGGTGCCCTTGATGACTTTGGTTTCTGGGATATAGGCACAGGTATACCAGAACTCATACACCATCTCCTGGTACAGGACACCAGGAGATGCAGTCATGGCGTAGTTCAACGGATGAACTTTCAGAAACTGCACCATTTGGTCATAGCCCTTCCCCACATAGTTTTTAGGGATTGTGAGGTTGGCAATGTAGTTGGTGGGCTTAATGGTCAGCATTGTGGTGATTGATGAGTGTTTGACAACATCCTCACCAACGAACATTGGGAGAAAGGGATTAGGTCTGTGAGCCATTTGGGAATTTTTTGAGGTTGAAGAAGCAAACGACACTTAGTCGATTTTAGGGTTCTTGAGGATTTCTGGAAGTGATGAGGAAGACGAAGATGAAACTGTATTTAGGTATTTATAGGATTTGAATGTGAGTGTGTATGAGAGAGAAGATTTTGGGCAGTTTGTTTTGAAAAAGTCGTTAATGGAAAACGGAACGGTTGTCCATGTCAGACCGTTTGTCAGACCACTCGATTTCTTTTTAATCACTTACACACGTAATCCACATTATCCGCAGTAATTAAGTTAAATAAAACATTAATTAAGTAACTTAATTGTGAAGAAAGGTAATTAAAATATTTGGTCTAAGTTGTTGGTCAACCCTGTGATGAGCAGAGTCAACACATGTTATTCACTCTTCAAGCTGTTCTCCCTTCAAACTGTGCCTTCAGCCTGTTCTCAGTTGTGAGAACAGGTTGGGTTCAATATTTGAACAGGTTACAAGACAAAAGCTTGTGAGGCAGTGTGAAGGAATGAACAGGTTGAGGATTGAACCATCAGAGCAGGCTGGACTTACAACTTGTTTGTTGTTCAGCCTGTTCTGTGCTCAAGCTGTTCAAGTTTTTCAGAAGAATGGCTAAGTATAGAACATGCATAGCCTGTTCTGTCTAAGCTGTTCTGAGAGACTTGAGCAGTGTGAGACATATAACTTCATAGACCTGAGAGAACACTTAGTCACTCTTATTTAACATGCCCAGCTTGCTGACAAGGTAATTAAACCTTGTTTCATCCAGAGGTTTGGTGAAAATGTCTGCAAGCTGTTCATTTGTGGAAATAAAATTTACCTCCACATTACCTTTCTGAATGAGATCCCTGATGAAGTGATGTCTGACTTCAATATGCTTTGTTCTTGAATGAAATACTGGATTGTTGGAGATGGATATGGTACTTGTATTATCACACAGAATAGGAGTTTTCTTATACACAAGCCCATAGTCTTCAAGCTGATGCTGCATCCACAGAATCTGCCCACAGCAGCTTCCCGCAGCAATGTACTCAGCTTCAGTAGTAGAAGTGGACACTGAGTTCTGCTTCTTGCTACTCCAACTAATCAACTTTCCACTAAGGAGTTGACATCCACCTGTTGTGCTTTTCCTATCTAACCTGCAGCCTGCAAAATCAGAATCTGAATATCCTGTTAGTTCAAGACTTGAGTCTTTGGGATACCAAAGACCCAAACCTGGTGTACCCTTCAGGTATCTGAAGATTCTTTAAACTGCAGCTAGATGAGATTCCTTTGGATCAGCTTGGAACCTAGCACATAAACAGGTGGCAAACATAATATCAGGTCTACTAGCAGTCAAGTATAGCAAGCTCCCAATCATGCCTCTGTAAGTTGTTCCTGAAACAGCTTTGCCACTGGCATCAGCATCCAATTTTACATTGGTTGCCATTGGGGTTTTAATAGGAGAACTTTGATCAAATTTGAACTTTTTCAATAGATCTAAAGTGTACTTTCTTTGATTTATAAAAATTCCAGTTGAGGTTTGTTTAATCTGTAATCCTAAAAAGAAAGTTAGTTCTCCCATCATACTCATTTCATACTTAGATTTCATGAGTAGTGAAAAATTCTTGCATAACTGCTCATTAGTAGAACCAAATATTATGTCATCCACATAAATTTGAACAAGCATAATGTCAGATTTCACTTTCTTTATGAACAGTGTAGTGTCCACTTTACCTCTGGAATACCCATTGCTCATAAGGAACTCAGTAAGAGTGTCATACCAGGCTCTAGGAGCTTGTTTGAGACCATAGAGAGCTTTGTCCAACTTATAGACAAAACCTGGATGTTATTCATTTTCAAAACCTGGAGGCTGCTTGACATAAACTTCTTCTTGCAGCTTCCCATTCAAAAATGCACTCTTCACATCCATTTGAAATACCTTAATGCTCTTATGAGCAGCGTAGGCTAGATACAAACGAATTGCTTCTAGCCTGGCCATAGGAGCAAATGTTTCATCATAGTCAATTCCTTCCTCCTGTCTGTAGCCCTGAGCAACCAGTCTTGCCTTATTTCTAATGACATGACCTTGCTCATCCATTTTATTCCGGAAGACCCATTTAGCGCCAATTATAGTTTTACCTTTAGGAGCAGGGACCAGCTTCCATACATTGTTTCTCTCAAACTGATTGAGCTCTTCTTGCATGGCAGTGATCCAATTGGCATCTTTTAATGCTTCATCAACCTTCTTTGGCTCCATCAGTGAAACAAAACTAGAGAACATACAAAAGTTCCCTAAGTTGTCCCACCGTGTTTGTATCCCTTTGTTGATGTCACCAATTATTTGATCATTGGGGTGACACCTGATCCACTTAGGATTATTTTTCAATGATGATTCACCTGAGTTGTTAACATCTTCAGCAGGTCCTGTTGAACAGCTCTCAAGATTTTCAGACACACTATTGTCTTGAGCCTGTTCACTTGTTGAACATGTCTGACCACTGTTGAACATATCAGCAGTAGAACTAGGAAAATCAGCATTGATAGGTTCAGGACATGCAGTTGTAATTAAGTCAGTACACTTATTCACCAGGGCATTGACATAATCATCATCATGATCCATCATGATTTTAACAGGTTCCACATGGGTGTAGTGGAAGGCTTTGAGTCCTCTTCATTGTTTGAATGCATCAGATCATCAAAGTTAAGTTCTCCTGAAGCTGATTCAGGACAGCTTTGGTTGAGGCATTCTTGGACTCTTCAAAGGTGACATTGATAGATTCATCTATCACCTTTCTTTTGTTGTTGTATACTCTGTAGGCTTTGGAGATAGCAGAGTAGCCAACAAACACACCTTCATCAGCTTTAGGTTCAAACTTTGACAGCTGGTCCCTTTGATTCAGAATAAAACAGGGACATCCAAACACATGGAAATAACTGACATTTGGCTTCCTCGCTTTGAGCAGCTCATAGGGAGTCTTGTTGAATCTTTTCACCACTAAGGATCTGTTTTGGGTGAAGCAGGCAGTGTTAACAGCTTCAGCCCAAAATGATGAAGGAAAACCTGATGCACACAGCATGGTTCTGGCAGCTTCAATGAGAGTTCGGTTTCTCCTTTTAGCAACTCCATTTTGTTGAGGAGTTCTTACAGCTGAAAAGTTTTGAGAGATTCCTTTCTCTTCACAGAAGTCTTCAAGAGTACTGTTTCTGAACTCAGTACCATGATCACTTCTAAGCTGCTTAACTTGGGCAGAGTTCAGCATTTCCATCTTTTTGACAAATCCAATAATCTCTCTAGCAGCCTCTCCTTTGCTCTTTAAAAGGATCACCCATGTGTACCTTCTTCCTTCTAGACTTGGGACATTAATAGGTCCAAACAAGTCCATATGGATTAAGAAGAGTGGAGTATCAATAGAGAAATTATGTTTGGATTTAAAAGATGTTTTTCTCTGCTTGCCTTTCTCACAAGCTGTGCATAATCTATCCTTAGCAAAAGTCATAGAAGGCAAACCTGTCACGAACTCTTTCTTACAGAGTTTGTTGATGTTCTTGAAGTTCAGATGTGACAGTCTTCTGTGCCATAGCCAGTTTAGATCAGCATTTGTTCTTATGAGAAAACAGGTTTCAGTTGTGGGGTCAGCAGAATGCATATCCACAACATATACACCTTTCTTTCGTTGAGCACATAGCACAACTTTGCCTTGGGGATCCAATATGTAACCCAGGTGCTCATCAATGTTAACCTTGTAGCCAGCATCACACAGTTGACTTATGCTGACAAGGTTATGTTTTAGCCCAATCACATAGGCTACTCTTTTGAACACTGCAGCACCAGCTTTAAGAGTTCCATATCCCTCAGTGGATCCCTGTACATTGTCACCAAAGGTGACTTTTGGCCCTTTTTCAGGCCTGAGTTCACTCAGCAATTCTTTACAACCTGTCATGTGCCCTGAGCAGCCACTGTCCAAGTACCAAACCTGGGAAGGTTGTTTTTCCTGCAGAGTGATAAGAGAATTATTAGTCATTCTTAGGGGAACTCATCACAGAGATGAGTTCTCCTACTTCATCAACATTTGTTGATGGACTTGAAATATCCACACTAATATTCCCTATTTGAATGGTATCAGCTTGAATACCACTTTCAGTGACTGTGACATTTCCAACACTGCTTGTAACAGCTGTGGTGGAAACAGCAGAGTCAACAGGCCTCATGTCCTCAGATTCAGGACAATCATTGGCCAGATGTGTCTTCTTCCCACATTTGTAACATTTTCTCTTTTTAGGGTTTTTGGAAGAAGATCTTTCAGAAACACATTCTGAGTTATTTTTGTTGATTCTTTCAGCAGTTTTAGCAGTTTTATTACTTTTTGTTGAATCAACAGCTTGAGTGGATAGTTCAATAGCCACAGCTTTGGCTGCCTCTTCTTTCCTCTTTTTAGGAGGACAGATGTCAAAGACAGGGAGCTTTATTGGCTTTTGAGCTTCCACAGGTTTGGGAAACTTATTCCCAATTATCTCAGTTTGAGCAATGGCTTTGCCTTTGCCCCTACTGAATTGTGAATTATGCTGCCTATCAGCATATTCACTGTGTCTGGTTTTGAAAAGCTTATTCTTATTTAAAACCAGTTTACCACTATGATTTGAAAACTTATTTGAAATCACAGCAGTTTTGTTTTCAACATGAGACTTACCCTTGTTGAATACAGGCTGCTTACTTTTTGAAAACTTGTTTTCAAAGTGTTTAGCATCAAAAGGATTAACACGCTTTTTACCATCAGCTTTGGACTCAGAACCTGTTTTGTCAACAGGTTTAGTATCCACAACTTCAGTTTGAACATGTTTTCCTTTCTTTTGCTTGTGCGAACCAGTAGAGCACTTAGCAGGCTGACTTGATGGAGAACAAATTCCAACATCAGCTTTTGAACTAAATTCACACAAGCTGTCAGTGTTTTGAGGCCTGACAAACCTATTTGTTGAGATTAGTTTACCATTCACATTTTGAATGAATGTGTTTGGAAGTTCACCAAGAGTGGATAAATCTTCTTTCAGATTATTGATCTCAACAATGGAAGCTGTTGTGTCAAGATCCCCTCCAAGATAGGCTTGGATTTGTGCAGGAATCTGTTGACTTATACAATGGCTGACTTTTTGTGCAGATTGGCACCAAGAGTCAACCATCTTTTGAAGCTTAGCATGCTTTATATCTGTTTCTCTCTTTTCTTCCAGTAAAATAGAGTTGATGTGTTTTAATTCATCAAGCTCAGTTTCCAACTTATGGAAACTGTCCAGTTTACTAGATTTAGTTTTAAGATCAGTTTTAAGCTTAGAGATTTCAGATAGTAAAGCATCATGCTTATCAACAGCAGCTTTTAGATCAACAAGCATATATTCAAACATTTTAACTTTTTCTTCAGAACTGTAAGCCATAAAATTTTGTACCTTATACATCATAGTAGGATTCCAGTTCTCTAAGCTGCTGAAGGCTTCAGCTTCAGCCATATCCTGTTTGAAACTGCTTGTTGATGGGACATCAGTGTTGGCCATCAGACATTGATTGTCTTCTTCATCAGATGATGAATCAGATTCCTCCAATCACAAGTCTCTGCCATAAGTTCCTTTTGGCGGTTGGAACCCACTGAGTTTTCCAACTTCCTTAGCTTAGCCATGGCCATAAGGTACTTAACCCTATAACCATCATCCTTGTTTGTCTTGTATGGTTTGGAAGACTGACCAACAGCTTTTGACACACAGTCAGCAGCTATATGACCAGTTTTGCCACATTTGAAACACTCAGCCTTGGATTTATCAAATGCCTTCTTTTTGCCAGCACCTGAACTTCCTTGCAGCATGTTTCTTCCAAACCTTTTCTTGTTGAACCTTTTGACAAGCATAGCTATCATTTGCTCATCATCTTGTTCAGCAAGATCTGTAGTATCTTCTTCATCTGACACCTCCTCCTTGTCATCATCCTGTTGATCAGGTTGAGTGAACACATCACTCCCCTGATTTACAGGCTGTCTCACATTAGCCACAAAGGCTGCACCTCTTTTGGACATTTCCAAGGCATTTATCTTTTGTTGCCTTGACTGTTCATCATTCAGTAAGGATCCATACAGATTGACCAGATCCATACTTCTGATAGTACCTGAGTTCCTTAGAATTGTTGAGAAGTAATTCCACTCTTCAGGTAGAATGTCCAGAAATTTATTCACCAGGGTAAGATTATCCTTAGTGATCCCAACAGCCTTGAGATCATTCACTAGAGCAGTAAACCTGGTGTAGGTTTTAGTGAGAGTCTCCTTTGGTTTAGCAAAGAAGAGTTCATACTGTCTAACAAGATTGTTGATCCTGTTGTCCAGTGTGATTGTGGGTCCATCATAGACGGTACACAAAGTATCCCACATCTCTTTTGCTGTCTTCATTTTCTCAACCTGTTTGAACACATCATCAGGAAGAAAAATGACCAGGTTGTTCCTGGCCTTTGCATCCAGAGCCACCAGTCTCTTGTCTTCATCAGACCATTGAGCTTTAGCTTTCTCAAAGGTCCTGATTTCAGGAGCAGCTCCTTCAACCGCTGGAGTTATTGTAGTAACAGAGGTTGGCACATAGGGACCCTCCATCACTATCTCTGGTAGTTGCACATCCAGATTCTCTAAATAGAGCATCATTCTACACTTCCAACCAGAGAAGTTTTGATGATTAAATTTTGGAGGTTTGCCCATAGAGCCATTGTCATAGTAAGAAGAATTTGCAGCACTGTTGTCCATGGAAACTTGGGAGAATGAGAGATCTAGAATGACACACACTCTAAACTGCTCTGATACCAGTTGTAGGTCCCGAGAGGTTCCCAAAGTATATAGCTTTAAGCTGTAGAGGAGGGGTGAATACAGCTATTTAAAAACTACACACAATTTTTCAATGTTTGTATATATTATCAACAATTTGTTAATTACAAACAAGCTTGAATGCGGAATAGTTCAAGCTGAGATGACAGATACAACAGTATGTTCACTAGTCTAAGACAAACTCAAACTAGTATACAATGAATACACTCACTAAGAAGCACTCACTGTATTTACAAGACTTAAGGGAACAGCTTATGTAAAACAGCTTGGACACACAGATACTGAATTACACAGCAGGCTTGCATGCATGAAAAACACACTTGCACGTTCACTCTTGGTTTCAGCACTTAGCTTTCTTCACTCTACTTTCTGTCCTTAGAAGCTTCCTTTTATACTCACTCAGAGGATCTAAGAGAAACATCTTCATTGGACGGAATGAAAAAGGAGAAGTCTTGTTGAAAAGACAACATAACCTTTTCTACACTTTTCTGAAAAGCAGACTTGTCTTCATATGTGCAGAACTTTTGTCTTTTTACTTTGTCTACTGTTGCATTGCCTTTAACTAATTTAGGAATGTCAACTTTGCGTCTTTCTTCCTTGTAAAGGCCTATTTTGATATAAGAAAAAGGTCTGTCACCCTTTTTCAAATAACCTTTTGTCTTCATGTTACAGAACAGCTTGGGCAGGCTGAGCAGTTCTGTTTTCCACTTTTTCTTCGACTTTGTAAACTGATCTTGCAGTCAAAAACAATACATGATGACTTGGAAACGTATTCCATAAAGTGTTTAGCCTGTTCACAAAGAACAGGTTCTGTTCACAAAAAACAGAACACTTCAAAATTGCCCAAGCTGCTCACTAGTGTAGAGCAGCGTAGACAGTTTATGTCCAGCCTGTTCAGCAGACAGAACAGCTTGGACAAACTGTCTTAGTTGCAACACATGCAACACATAGAACATCTTTAGACTAATATTGCAAATCATCTTTAGGCTTTAATAAGACATATAACAGGCCTTAAATTTAACCTTCAAATGCATCAACAGGTTTGATTATAAATCTCCCCCTCAGATGTAGAACAGGTTTGACTGAGGCCTTTTTGTGCCTAACATATTGAAATTAGGAGGGTCATGAGCAACGTTCGCTACCCTACATTTGCTGGCTTACTTGAGGCTGCCAGAAATGTAGAGCAGATTCTGATTATGTCGGGTTACTCGATTGGGTCCGCTGCTGCTTCCACCAACCCAACACAGCCGTCACCGCCGAAGCGCCAACGGGAGGGAGGATATTCGGGATCTTCCCGGTCTTCACAATACTCACCTCAGCAGTCTTATCGCTGACAGTCTGGTTCATCTGATCGTGGTCGTGCTCGTGCTTATTCCATCAACACCGAGCCGCAATACTGCAATAAGTGTCATCTGGAACACTTTGGCAAATGCACTAACGGACGCGCTTGCTTTTACTGTGGGGAATTGGGTCATTTTCAGAACGATTGCCCAAGGAAGGGAGATGCTTGCTATAAGTGTGGGGTGTGGGGACACTATAGTAGGAACTGTAGGAAGAATGCTCCAACAGCTGCTGCTCCATCATCAACACGATCTTGTGGAGGTTCGAGTGGTGGTTCAGTTAACCGCCGGCGTCAGTCACAAAGAGCACCGGCTCGTGCTTTTCAAATTACGGCATAGGAAGCAAGGGAAAATCCGGAGGGGCGTGAGATTTGTATTTACGGGGATAGGAGAAGCGGGGATTTATGTTTGTTGACTATTGCAAAAGCTCGAAAGCTTGTTGCAAAGGGATGTGATGCTTTCTTAGCATATGCGATTGATGCTAATGCTGAGAAGAGAACTTTGGCCGATGTGCCGGTTGTTTCACAATTCACGGATGTGTTTCCGGAAGACTTGTCTGGCGTGCCGCCTAAGAGACAAGTGGAGTTTAAAATTGACTTGATCCTTGGAGTTGCACCGGTAGCTCGTTCTCCTTATCGTCTTGCCCCAACCGAGATGAAAGAAATGATGACACAACTTCAAGAGTCGTTGGATAAGGGCTTCATTCGGCCGAGTTCATCGCCGTGGGGAGCTCCGGTATCGTTTGTGAAGAAGAAAGATGGCACAATGCGAATGTGCATTGACTACCGGGAGCTGAATAAGTTAACAATTAAGAACAAGTATCCACTGCCGAGGATAGATGATTTATTCGATCAATTACATGGGGCGAGTGCGTTCTCCAAGATTGATTTGAGGTCGGGGTACCATCAGTTGAAAGTACGAGAAGAGGATGTGCCTAAAACAGCATTTAGGACACGTTATGGGCATTATGAGTTTTTGGTTATGCCTTTCGGGTTAACCAATGCCCCGGCTGTCTTTATGGATCTTATGAATACAGTGTGCAGACCGATGTTAGACAAGTCTGTAATAGTGTTTATTGATGATATACTGGTGTACTCTAAGTCTGAGGCTGAGCATGCTGAACATCTAAGGGAATTGTTAGAGTTGTTGAGGAAAGAGAAGTTGTACGCCAAAATTTCGAAGTGTGAGTTTTGGCTGCAACAGATACAGTTTCTAGGGCATGTGATTTCGGGGGCTGGGATTTCTGTGGATCCAGCCAAAGTTGAAGCGATAAAGAACTGGGAGCCGCCGTGTTCAGCTACTGAGGTTAGAAGTTTTCTGGGGTTGGCATGATATTATCGGAGGTTCATAAAGGACTTTTCTAAGATTGCAGTTCCTATAACTGCATTAACAAAGAAGAATGCACCGTTTGTATGGGAAACTGTGCAGCAGGAGGCCTTTGAGGTTCTGAAGAAGGCGTTAAGTGAGGCGCCGATACTTGCTTTACCTGAAGGCAATGACGATTTTGTAGTGTATACTGATGCCTCAAGACTGGGGTTAGGTGCTGTACTGATGCAGCGCGGGAAAGTAATTCCTTATGCTTCAAGACAGTTGAAGCAGCATGAGAAGAATTATTCGACTCATGATCTGGAGTTGACCGCAGTCACATTTGCATTGAAGTTATGGAGACACTATCTGTACGGTACTAAGTGTCAACTCTACACGGACCATAAGAGTTTGAAGTACATCTTTAGTTAGAAAGAGCTCAATATGAGGCAGAGACGATCTATGGAGCTAATAAAGGATTATGATTGTGAAATCCTTTATCACCCGGGGAAGGGTAACGTAGTAGCCGATGCTTTGAGTCGCAAAGCTTATGCTAAGGATTGCTGCTATATGATGACGTCCACGATGTTAACTTCCACAATAATTGATGATGTTAAGGCCGCTCAAGAAGAAGCCTTGAAAGATGAAAATGTTGGTGTCGAGTGTTGGTACACCCTGTGTGACGATAGCAGTCTAATCGATTTGCATTATGGTTTAAGTAATGGTTTAAGTAATATTCTGAGTATTAACAAGTATTTTGATATATATGTTTAATATGTGTTTGTCTGTTATTGATTGTGTGTTTGAACTTGATGTAACGTATTACAAGAAGTTCAAACATAAAGATCAAAGATTAACTCAAGCATAAGTTAAAACATAAGTTTCATCACTTAAGTGTTTAAGTGTATTGGCTAGATTCGAATAGGTAAAGGAAGACATTCGAATCTGTGATAGATTCGAATGTATCCTTAGATTCGAATAGGCTAGATTCGAGTCTGTCAGATGGACAGATTCGAATGGGCCTTAGATTCGAGGTTGGCCCACAACAAACTCGAATCAGGGTCTATAATTAGGGATAGACTCGAATGATTAGATGACTTTTTGCAGAATTCGTGAGGAATTAAGCAAGAGGCGATCTCGAGTTTATCAGCTTGGTGAGTCCCGTTTCGGAGAGAATTAGTACGTAGGATCGTTCGTGTGTCGTTCGTTCAGCGTCTAATAGTCTCCGTGTTTCCGTTGGTTGAGAGTTGTCCGTCTAACCGTCAACGAGGATTCCGCACTCGTTCACGGATCCGCGTCTAGATAGATCTTGCAGTGGTAGACCTTAGACCTTAGTAGTAGTAAGTTTATTTAGTCTGCTAATTTAGGTAAGTTTCTAATTTAGGAAAGTTTCTATTTTTAGTAAGTTTCTATTTTTAGTAAGTTAGTAGGTTAGCTTAGTTTACTGCTTTTTGCTATGAAAAACAAAAGAAAAAAGAGAGAAAATTACAAAAATACAAAAAAAAAAAAAAGAGAATATCAGAAAAGGAGTTAAGTCTTAGATACATAGGTTCAAAGTGACGAAAATTAGCACCGTCGTTACAGACTCTAAGTGTTTAGGCTTTCACACATAATGCAACTAAATCCTAAGTGTTATACTTTATTTAGTTTGATGTGTTGGTAGGCATAATACATATAGGGAATCTCAAGGCTAATAAAATATTCTAGAAAAAGTCAAGCGTGTCACTAACCTAGATGTATGACCAATCGGTCTTAATTTTTATGTACAAGACATACAAACTTTAAGTCTAAATGAGGTATGCGAACTTTCTGGGGATGTATGGCAACATCAAATACATCTGAAAATGGAAAGAATAGAAATATCATGAAAACTGAGAGTCGAAAACATGCAACTCTGTTGTACGTAAGTACAGACCTGTTGTCTCTGTTTAGATTCGGGTTAGCAGACATGTCGCTTTGTTGTACGTCAGTACAGACCTGTCACCGCTATCTGCTAACTTTAAAAATAAACCTTAAGTCGAACTAAGACACTTTGTTGTATGAGAATACAGACCTGTGTCCGATGTTTGTCTTTTAAAGAAAGTTTGCAAATACCAACAAGTTAGAATTTTTGTCTGTGTGCCTTGATCATAAAAGTATGTCTATGTCTGAGTCACGTAAGATAATTTCCTGATAAATAAAAAGGCCAAGGGATATTCCAAAATGTGGAATGTTTAACAGGGTAAAATACCAACAATTGGCTAAATAGGTATGTCACGACAAACAAACAAAGGAATCAAAAATTCCTAAGTGTGAAAGTTTAAGTACTGAAAGTTAGTATCGGACATCGCTATCTGATTCAACCTCTCTTCGACTATACTCATCAAAATTATGTTGTTTAGTATTAAGCTTAGCTTGTAAATTCGTTTTTATAACTTAAGTCTAGATTAAAATTTTTTAGTCAAAATTTTATTTTATTTTATTTTATTTTATTTTATCTTATTTAGGGTTAGTTTAATTCTTACTTAGGTAAAAGGTCAAAAGTTACTGAGGGTGCATTCGAAGTTGGATAAAATAAACATTGCGTGAAATATCTGTTGCTTAGGGTAAAAGAGTTGGCATAGTTTATCTGGTTACACAATACCGTAGAAAAAAGTTGAAAAGTTGAAGTTATTTCAAAATTTCCGAAATTTTTCTAAGTGTTGGTAATTTCGAATCTAAGACAGACTCGAATGTGAAGTATTTCGAATCTGTCAGTAGACTCGAAACTACACATAGACTCGAAGGTTGGTAGTATATATAGGTCAATAGTGAAGTCATTTATTACTTTACTGTTGTCGAATCTATACTCTCGAATCTATATCAGCGATTTCGAATCTGTTCTCGAGTCTATCGGATTTCCATTAAACGACATTTCATCGAGTCTAAAGCTATTGTGTTCGATTCTACACTCATATCTAGGTATAATCAACCGGATTGTACAAGATTTTGGTAGTTTTATACACAATTTTGGGCTTAAACATCACATTTTGAAGTTTTATGGGTCAAAATAGAGTTTTTGCTAAATAACTAAGTTTGGACCTATAAAAGATCAAATTAAAGACATAAATCAATGATTAGAACCTAGTTGAACTAATGTATGTGATTTACCAAGTTCAAAATGGTTAAAATCTTGGGTTTTTGTTGAAAATTCATCTGTCGGCCTTTCGAATCTGTTCTTGGGCATTCGAATCTGTTCATGGGTTTCTCGAATCTATCAATAGATTCGAGATGACCATGATATTCGAATCTGTCCATTAGACTCGAATAAGGACTCTTCGAATCTGTCCATTACATTCGAATATGGACACTTCGAATCTGTTACCTTCAAATCTGTACTTTATTTACTTTGTTGAATTTAAATTTTATTAAACTTGTGGAAATTTAATTGTGTAGGATTTGGTACTTAATCGAGTACAAAATAAAACAAATTTGAATTTAAACAAGTTTATTGATTTTTAATAATTCTAACAGTTTTATGTATTGTGCAGATATGGCGCTTCGTGCTTTTGTTCCTAAACATAATATGGTACTTAATCCAGCTCATAACATCCCTGAAGCGCAGGGTTTTCGAGAAGTTTTAGATTTTCTAGCAGAGTCCAGGATCAGCTATGCATTATATCACAATATTCCGATTGTGATTTCATATGTGCGTCAATTTTACGATCATTTACAGGTGGACTGTACTGTCACCTCGACAGTTTTAAGAACCAGAATTGCTGGTCAACCTCTGGTTTTCTCAGCAGATATTTTGCGTCAAGTACTGCAGTTGGGTTCACAAGAACAAGAAGACGGGCCTATAGACTTTCCATTAAGTATTAGGCAAGCAGTGTTTTTGCGAATGGGCTATAGTTTGGACGTTACAAAATCATCTTATATGAAAAGCGGGTTGATAGGGCAGTGGCGATTTTTGGTCCACGTGTTCATGGTTTGTTTTGCGCCTAAGAAGGCTGGATTTGATTACATCGTCTCAAAGATCCAATCTGGGGTGATTGCCATGGTGTACAATAAGAAATTCAGCTTCTCACAGTTGTTTTTCACGGAATTCATCCATCAAATTACTGCTCCTGAGAGAGAAAGATTCCTACTGTATCCTAGGTTTGTAATGATGTTGATAAGGCACTTCTTGCCTGATTTGCCACAAACAGATGATGCATTGAGCGTGAATATTATGGATAAGCGCATCTACTCTGACTGTTCCTCACATCGAGGAAGGTTAGCGGTTCCAGTGGCGCGTCCACTATTTGGTGCAATTCTGGATAGGGAATTTCAAGCCCCGAGTAATGCCAACTGGGCAGGGGTAGTTGATGTCCAACCACAGCCACAACAACCAAGACAACCACAGCCACAACAACAACAACAACCACAGCCACCGCGTGCACAAAGGCGAAGACAAAGACAATCTGCGAGTCAAACTCAGGCGTCTAGGCCTTCTACGAGTCAGCAACCAGAAGTGCAGGAAGCCGGGCCGTCAAATGTCCCAAATGAAGCTGATCAATTGTGCCAAACGCTAAATGAAATTTGGGAGGCAGGTCCACATGCAAATGAAGATATAGCTGCAGCGTTAGTGGGTGATTTACTTGAGCCTCCAGAGGAAGAAGAAGATGTCTTCAGAGATGTTGACGAATATGTGCCAGAGCAGACTGGCAATGATGAGTCATCATCTGCTACAGAATCAGAAGAAATGGAGGAGATCGAAGTTGAAGCTCCAGAATCAGTGTCTACAGAACCTCATATTCAAATTGGAACTTATGGTTCGCGATTGATTATCAATGAAGGTGGTTCGAGGAGGCGAGAGGCCAGGGAATTGGAGGAATCAGATTTTGAAGAAGATGAGACTGCTCAGTTGGTGACAAGGCAAAGGGCCAAACGTCACAGGTTTATGCAGGGGACTTCATCAGAGTCCGATGCACAACCTCCGCCTCAAACCCAGACCCAACCCCAAGATACAGCTCCACCATCACCGCCACCTCAGCAACCTGAACCCTACATTCCCCAACCATTCAATCCTGCTCCCATTCAGTCCATCCCTTCTACATCAGAAGCCTATACCGACAACCAACGAATCATGCAACTTAAGAGCTGTGTCGACTTTCAGAACGTTCAAATCATAACTCTCACAAAAGCAGTCGGTGAACTCCAGGAGCATAACTCTAATCTTGATAAGGAGAATGCAGAACTGAGAAACATTGTTGAAAGTGTTAGAGACGAAAACACGGAGATTAAATCATTTGTTGCTGATCAATCGTCTGAAATCCGAGCAATGCGGTCCCTCCTAGAGCAACTTATGAAAAATCTAAAAACTCAGGGGGAGACGAGTTGTAAAGATCAGGAAGTACAGCGAGAAGATGATGATAATGAAGGCGATGATCCCGGTGCGAACAAAGAGATTGAGTCTGTAGATTTTTCTGCAGCTCAAGTTACACAAGTTCAGGGGGAGCCTAGTACAGAAGGAGGAGAGGGAGGAGCAGGAGGAGAAGCAGGTTCTTCAAAGACTTTAGATAGCGACATGATAGATGCGCTGAAAGATATTGAAGAAGAGCTAATGGAATTTGATTTTGAAGATGATATTGAAGAATTAGAAGAAGGTGAATTCATTCCAGATGACGTCGCTGACTGGAAATCGGATGATGAAGTGCTAGATGATGAAGACGATCACGTTAATGAAGTAATAATCAATTCACAACCAGTCACTGAACTGTATGAGAGCCAAAATCATAATGTGATTGATATTGATTACATCAAGGTAGCCTCAGTTGAAGATAAAGAATTTGAAGAGGCTGAGAAAGAGCCATCTAGAGCTGATTTGATAAATCTTTGGTTCAAGAAGGAAGAAAAGAAAGATCAGCTGAAGATGAAGAAGAAGATGAGAAATCCAAGTGCTAGAAACTTCTCAGGAGGGATTATTAGCTGGTTCTTTGACAGAGAACTGCAGCTGTTTATTTTGAAAAGAAGAGATGGCCTTCAATACTTGAGGCGGACACTGAAAGCGTTTAATTCATTGCCCAAGATTGAAGTTAAAGAGTTAGCCTGGAAGGAGCTGATCAATATTGGAGATGATCCCTACGCGAACGTAATTGAAAGAATTATAAGGAAAGAAGGGCGTTCAGGCAAATTTGAGCGACTCAAGCCAAGGACCGGAAAGAGGGTCGAGGATGGGTCGAGAATAGATCCTCATACAGGTAGGCCATGGGCCAGGATGGAATACAAACCTGTGAGGTGTCTAAAGAAAGTCCCAATGAAACCAATGCCACAGAACGTTTTGAGCAACATGAAGTGGTGGTACCTAGAGATTGACACTGCTGAAGCTATCATGGAAGATCAAGACGAGCAGGTAATTTTGAAGGTATATGATCCACTGCATTTGATAAACCTATCAAAGGACGACCTGAAGAAGCTTCATGATCAGCCTATCTTCTTTACTGAACCATGGAGATCTGAAGCCAGGAAGTTCCAAAAGGTAGTTAAAGTTTGTATAGATGCTGGATTATACGCAGGTAGCAGTATATATAGCTAGTACTTAAATTTGATGTAATGTAAATAATTAGAAGCTATCGTCAAGGGGGAGTCTGTTGGTACACCCTGTGTGACGATAACAGTCTAATCGATCTGCATTATGGTTTAGGTAATATTCTGAGTATTAACAAGTATTTTGATATATATGTTTAATATGTGTTTGTCTGTTATTGATTGTGTGTTTGAACTTGATGTAACGTATTACAAGAAGTTCAAACATAAAAGTCAAAGATTAACTCAAGCATAAGTTAAAACATAAGTTTCATCACTTAAGTGTTTAAGTGTATTGGCTAGATTCGAATAGGTAAAGGAAGACATTCGAATCTGTGATAGATTCGAATGTATCCTTAGATTCGAATAGGCTAGATTCGAGTCTGTCAGATGGACAGATTCGAATGGGCCTTAGATTCGAGGTTGGCCCACAACAAACTCGAATCAGGGTCTATAATTAGGGATAGACTCGAATGATTAGATGACTTTTTGCAGAATTCGTGAGGAATTAAGCAAGAGGCGATCTCGAGTTTATCAGCTTGGTGAGTCCCGTTTCGGAGAGAATTAGTACGTAGGATCATTCGTGTGTCGTTCGTTCAGCGTCTAATAGTCTCCGTGTTTCCGTTGGTTGAGAGTTGTCCGTCTAACCGTCAACGAGGATTCCGCACTCGTTCACGGATCCGCGTCTAGATAGATCTTGCAGTGGTAGACCTTACATCGAGGATATAGGAGTGCAGATTAAGAATATGGAAACAAGTGAGTCGGGACTGAAAGGGATATACGGGAGGATATGGGTGCCGAAGTACGGGGGTATGAGGGAGGTAATCATTGAAGAAGCACACCAATCTAAGTTTTCTGTACATCCTGGAAGTACAAAGATGTACAATGAACTGAAGGCAGACTTTTGGTGGCCGGGATTAAAAAGGGACATAGGCCAGTACGTGGAAAGATGTCGAACTTGTCGGCTGGTGAAAGCCGAACATCAACAACCCTATGGAAGTTTGCAACCGCTTCCCATTCCGGAATGGAAGTGGGAGCACATAACGATGGATTTCGTTACAAAACTGCCGAAGACTAGGCGCCAACACGATGCAGTTTGGGTGATAGTCGATAGGTTAACTAAGTCGACTCACTTTATACCGATTCGGGAAAGTTATTCGTTAGAGAAGTTGGCTCAGATTTACATGGACGAGATTGTTTCTAGGCATGGAGTGCCTAAGTCCATAGTATCGGATCGAGATAGTCGATTTTCTTCAAATTTTTGGTCGCCTTTGCAGGAAGGACTGGGTACAAGAATCGCTATGAGTACGGCCTATCGTCCGCAAACCGATGGCCAAAGTGAACGAACAATCCTCACCTTGGAGGATATGATGAGAGCGTGTGTACTAGATCTCGGTGGCAACTGGGATGATCATCTGCCACTAATAGAGTTTTCATATAACAACAGTTATCACGCAACGATCAAGAAAGCACCGTTTGAGGCTTTGTATGGAAGGAGATGTAGGACTCCTACATGTTGGAGAGAAACTGGTGAAACACCGATTGCTGGGCCGGCTTTGCTTCAAGAAACAAACGAGAAGATACAGTTGATTAGGCAGAACATGAAAGCGGCCCAGGATCGTCAGAAAAGTTACTACGATAGGAGGCACAAACCAATCAATTTTGAGGTGAATGATTGGGTTTATCTGAAAGTGTCACCTATGAGAGGTGTTACACGATTTGTGAAAAGTGGAAAGTTGGCTCCGAGATTCGTCGGACCATTTAAGATAACTGAAAAAGTTGGAAATCAGTCGTATCGTTTAGAATTGCCTGAAGGGATGTCAGGCATACATCCGGTGTTTCACGTTGGGAATCTCAGGAAATCGTTTAATACAGGAAATGAGGATTGGGCAGACCACACCGAGCTGCAAGTTGATGAAAGGCTCCGGTATGTTGAAGAGCCGGAGTGTGTGTTAGATACTAAGATGAAAAAGCTAAGGAGCCAAGAAATCGAAATGGTGCTTGTACATTGGAAGCATCATAAGGGAGCAAATCATACATGGGAAGCTAAGTCGGAAATGTTGAGGAAATATCCGCAATTGTTTGAATCCACATAACTTCGAGGACGAAGTTAGAGCGTGGTGGAACCCATGTTGTAACATCCTCGAATTCAATTACTGTAATTCGGAGCTATTAAGTGGAAAATTTATAAATTAAGTTGAATTATGAGCAAATATTATGTATTTGGGTTATTAAAAAGTTTGTTGCTATTTTAAGAAGTTACGAAGTTTGAAAATTAAAAATTTTTATTATGGAGTATTATAAATGATAAAAGTTAGAAATGATAAATCTAAGAATAAATCAGTATTTTATGGAACCAGTTAAGTTGAGGGGTGAAATTTGCAAAATGGTGAAAATGGGAATAAAAGGCCAAAGCCTCTCATTTTCTATGGTCTCACTCTCTCTCTACATTTTCTCTCTCTAGAATTCTCTCTACTTCTCTCTAAGATATCTCACAAACCGACCGGCCGATTATCGAGATTTATACGTCATCGGAAAGATCTCGAGGAGTACTACAACAATCAACAATTGGATTCTTGATTTTGTACGGATTGAGGTAAGAATCGACCCTTTTAAGTTTGTTATTTCAGTTTTTGAAAGTTGAAATTCGAGTTTATCGATTATTGCATCAATAGAGCTAGTTTTGCTTGAAATCTTGCAAGAATATGATAGTATATGTGTAATAGAATGGAATCTAGGCATCATACATGATATATCAGTGATTTTTAGGCCTTAGAATGAAGGATTTAAGTTATAATGATGAACAAACTCGAAAATATTAAGAACACAGTCGAAATGCAAGAACAAACTCGATTTTGGTACTAGATTCGAGTATATATTCGAGTTTAGCATGTTAATTTCGAATCTGACCATCAAATTCGAATGGGGGGGGGGGGGTTTCGAATCTATCCATAAATTCGAGTGGGTTCGAGTTTACTATATAGGGTTCGAGTTTATGCTCAAAGTCGAAGGTGGGTTCGAATTTAACCCATTAAATTCGAATTTAATGCCTAAAATTGAGAAACCTCGAATATTTTGAATGAAACACATAAACAACATGTGACACCCTTGCCACAACAACCACCAATTACAATACACCCAGGATTAATCACCAACATACAATAACATAATGATCTGATAACCTAAATTAAGTGCGGAAGCATTAAGAACATAAATAAAGTAGTGCAAAAAGTGTTAAACACCCTACGGTGCTATAAGGTACCACGTCTAAGTCTACACACCCATACATTTATTACAATCATCCAGAATATTACAACATTGTCCAATCACAATTACCGATCAAATAGTGCCGAGTCTCCCCAATCTTCCAAACGACCTAACTAGAAGGTCCAGCAGTAGACTTCCCTTTTCCTGTAAAATAAAAATCAACAACTGGGGAATAAGCGGTGCTTAGTGAATACAGAGATTATGCATTTTATAAATATTTATGAAGCCCAAGATAACACAGATGACCAACATCGGATATCCTCTTCGTACACAAAGTACGGACCAGAGCCGCACGCCCCTTCGAGCTCAAAGCTCGCATTTAAACATACCATCTGAGACAAACGTACTACGATCGGGATGACATACTGCCTACCGGGCCTAGGAGGGATCAGCCCAGGTCATATAGCCACAGTACATCAGAGTAATCGATGCGACCCACCGGTCCATCACTAGATGCACAACAAACGAAAGGCATGCAACAAGTAAGATGTGCATCTAAATCTACGCAAGTTAGTAGAATTTCAAACAATCAATGAAACAACAAGTCTCAGCGGCAAAGCTTCCATAAAACAAATATAAAACATGCGAAATCTACTGTACTCACAGTGGGTGCGTAATTTATCTTTTAACCGATATTATTTCTCTTCGGGCTTTCAACCGGATCCGCCAAGTACCCCACGTGGGTTAAACAAACACCACAAGGGACCTGTTATATTAATTACAACAATACCTCGTATCAATACCGATTAAATCCATAATCAGTTTCGTAAGTTTTGCAATATTTTTTCCCATTTCGGGGTCTATGTCCAAATTCGAACTACACTAAGTTTGAACCCCTTTAAGTTTCATTTTGTCCTTTGCATATTTCATATCATTTTAGGTGTTGTTTGTGAGTTTTATTCAAAATACTCGGTTTAGAGAGTAGATTTCTAAATTTTAGGCATTAAACTCGAATTTCAGGGGTTAAATTCGAATTTCCTTCGAATTATTTAATGGCTAAAATCGAATTCATAAGGGTAGATTCGAACCATATTCGAATCTAGGGCCTTAGATTCGATCTATGGTGTCACAACTCGAATTCCTGCTCGAATTTAGTACAAAAATCGAGTTTGTTCTTGCATTTCGACTCTGTTCTTGGCATTTCGGTCTGTTCATCCTTATAACTTAATCCTTCATTCTAAGGCTAAAATCATGAATATATCAAGTATATACCTAATTTTGATTCTATTACATATACTATCTCCTTCTTGCAAGCTTTCAAGCAAAATCGGCTTAAATCGCCTAAAAAATGACAGATTCGAACTTATGTTCTTCAAAACTGAAACACAAAATTTTAAAGAGTCGATTCTTACCTTAATCCGTCGAAATCAAATCCAACCGTAGATTGTTGTTGTACTCCTCGAGATCTTTCCGATGACGTATAAATCTCGATATCGGGGCGGTCGGTTTGCGGATATCTTAGAGAGAAGTAAGAGAGTGTTTTTCTAGAGAGAGAGTGTGAGAAGAGAGAGCATTTGGAGAATGAAAAGGTATTTGGCCTTTTTATTCCCATCTTTCCCATTTGCACATTTCACCCCCTCAACTTAACCGGTTCCATAAAATACTGATTTATTCTTAATTTCATTACTAACTTTTATAATTCATAATATCATTTCAAAGTTCTTAAACTTTTTAATTTTCTTAAAACAACAACTAAGTTTTAACTATCCCAAATACATAATTCTTTGCTCATAATTCAACTTATTTATAAATTACCTGTCTAAATATTTCTTAAATCACCGTATTGAATTCGGGATGTTACAACATGGGCTCCACCACGCTCAAACTTCGTCCTCGAAGTTTATTTGGATTCGAATACATACTTATACTTTTTCAAACGTATCGACTTTTGTCTCCCAAGTATGGTCTACTCCTTTGTGATGCTTCCAACGTTATCATACTATTTTAATCTCTTTGTTCCTTATTCTTATTACCACAATATTCATAATATATTCCGACTTTTTAAAATACTAACCCTTCTGATTTCTAATTCAGTATAATCAGCCTAATCTTCGTTACCAGTTGTGAAGATTACATAAAACTTTTCCAATAAGCACTAAGTGTTATTTCGACATTTCCTTAAATAATTCCAAATGAGATAACAGATTCCTAACTTTTTCTGTTATTCTCAATGAAACCAACTCACCTGAGTGCTAATTTTATCCCTTTTTCAAAACAAGTAGTACCCTCATCGGTGATACTAACAAATATACTACATCGTTTCCCTCAAAACTGATTGGTTTAGGTGTCTCATCATTATAACTCTTCTTTCATATCACAGACTCAGCAATCAGAGTCCTTTCAATTTCATTCCAACCCCGTAAGCGTTCTACATTTCCTCACGTACAAAACTGTAAACAGTGTTTTCTGATTTTTAACATGATAACTAGTGTTATACGAAAATTCTATCAAAACAATTGATCTTTTCTGTTGGTTCTTAAATCCAGAATGTATGATCTCATTATATATCCAATGTGAAAATAGTCCATTCATTTTGACCATCTGTCACGGTTAGTAAGCTATACTCATAGCTATATGTTCTAATCCCACTGTAAAGCAAACCATAGTTGAAAATGAAACGACTTTCTAATCAAACGTAATCGATTCTAGAGTACCATAAAAATAATAAACCTACTCACGCAAATCTGTGCAAGTTTTTCCAGTAATAACTTTCTCAAGTTGTATATACATACCCATTAATCAGCTGTCTACAATTTATTAATCGTAGAAAATTCTTAAATCTGTAATACCGCGAAAACAGCTTCCAAATTCTCACTCTCCACTTTAGCTCGGAATCCTCCGAGATCTCAACTCCAGAAAATCACATACTACAAATATAACTATTGTAATGAAAATCACATTGACATATCCGTTAGACTAACACATAAGCATATTACAGACTTCAGCCAAAATATGACAGCCAATTCTAATTCATTTTTTTTTTTTTTTTTTTTTTTTTATTTTTTTCCATAACTAATACTCGTAGTGCTCATAATTATCCCTGAAAGCCCTTTTCAGTACATTCCTTACAAATCTTTCAATTAGTGATATCCTGAACATAAATCGATCTTTGAATAATAACCAACCCCTTGCAACTGATCCAATAATCATCAATTTCTGGCAGTGAATACTTACTTGTTATCGTCAATTTGTTCAAATCATGTTATTCTCTACACATTCTCATTATCAACCTCCTCGTTTCATAAAACAATATCAGACTCCCATGGGAAGAATCAATTTAACGAAGCCCTTATCTGATAACTCCTAAAGTTGTTTCATCATATCTTACCTTTCAGTAGATGCATACCGATACGAACAACAAGCTATTGGAGAAACTCCAGGGATCAAGTCAACACAAAATTTCACTTGTCTTTCAAGTGACACATCAGACAAGTCTTCCAGCAAACACCATATGGAAACTGGGACAACAGGCGCATCGGCCACAGTTTTCTTTTCAGTCTAGGTATCAATAACCTATACCAAACAAAACTCACAACCCTAAGCCAATCAGCTTTCGGGACCTAACACTCATCATTAGACATTATCCCCACTTCTCCATACTCATAATACACTTTCC